>JAPYYV010007872.1:0-17096 GCA_030522625.1 Copidosoma aretas | reverse complement strand
TGTTATATTTGTTTATGATTTCTAACATATTTTTGCATTGCAGTAAAAGATCCTTTTATTCTTAAATATTATAAGTTCATAGATATTTCAATACAATACAAAAATTTCCTTAACCGTTCATCTGTTGGGTAGTTCACCCTACTACTATTCAATAGTTTCTTTGATAAGCTTATACTATACCATGTACACATGTTGTATTGTATACCTCTTGACTTCAATTCACTACAGTCATCGTAATTTTTCTCCTCAATTTTATTACTGTCTGCGGATAATACTCATTTATCAAATCTTTTGTGGGTAACAATTATCCACAAAGATCTAATTTACTCTATTATCATAAATCAACAAAACATTTTCAAATAACCCACCTTTTACTGATCACTTGCTCTGTCTCAGCAAATCGACTCATTAAAAAAAAAAATGGAGCTCTCAGTGGCAGCAATGATTGCTCTGGTAGTTTGCAGAGTTGGATTCGACCAATACGTGCAGTCATCTTTCAGGCTTTTTTTCAATGTATCTTTATCCATGCGATAGCTCCTACTCAGGATGGTATAACATGGTGTGTACAACTTACCGTGCCACGAAAACAGTATTAACAATCGAATGCTCAAATATAATTATTTCTAACAGTTACAGATGAAATGTGGTAAAAGAATGTGACTTATTACTCACGGCTAATTGTATCAACAAGACATTGAAAGTAAAAATTCATTGTGCTTACAACTTGAACATACGCGCGCACGCGTAAATATTTCGTCCTGATTCATTGTGGAAAATTTTATTTTATTTTTTAGTATTAAGTAATAATGAATTCGGAGAGAAGAAGACTCGGCTTGAATTCATTAATCGCTCAAACGTGGCTGTACTTTTTAAACAATGATTCCCAAATCCCAAATATACTTGCTAAAAGATGCCGTCATTCTACTTCTATTTCAAAGTTCAAGCTAAATGGCTGTCGAACAACACAATTTCATGATTTATAAGAGATACCGAAAATATAAACCCAATTCAGTTATGCGATTACCGCGATAGCTTGTCTACAATTTCTATAAAAAGTGTCTCAAAATAAATTTGTTATTCGAGTGCTGGATCATTTAACCTCACTATTTTTTGATCAACACAATTTCTGTTAAGACTTTTAATATTATTTTTCTCAGAGTGTTAGAAGTTGTTTACGCCAAAAAAAAGTTACTTTGCATGCAAATTACGATTGAGCCTTTCAAATTAAACAATTTTTACTATGAGTTACGCGCTCGAGAACTATTTTAAAATTAATATAAATAAAAAGTGTTGGGTGGCATGCTTACAAATAAATAAATATATTATTCTTTAACTTTTAAAAAACATTCATCACTTTGGAAAATTAAAACTTTTTTTTTATACCGAAAATATCGTTAATAAGTGAATTTTCACAAAAATCGGTAACATTCAGAATTATGGTTGTAACTTCTTTTGGGTAACAGGTACGTTTACAGGTGTACACTTTTCTAAATCTACGATTCAAAATAACAAATTCCTATGATTTTTATGAAATTCTAGAGATAGCTTTTTTCTACTGAAGCAGAAATAAAAAGAACAGCACCTAGTAACACTTGCAAGGTCCCTGAATCGGTACACTTTCGAGCCTAATACTAAGTAAGCCTTAAATAACATTTGCTCAAATAGAAGTGTTAAACATCTGTAACATAATACTTAAAATTTCCATCCTCATTAAAGTTCATTTTGTCCATTGACATTGTATAAATTGATCAGTAACACGAATGTTAAAAGTTCGGTGGAATTACTCATGTAGCGGATACCAGATACTTGTTTTTGTCGTTATTCTGATGCATTTTTAACAATTGATTACCAGACCGGCCGGCAACTGGGTGATGTACCTCATAGTGGACTCTGGCGAAGACAAAACACATACCACTCTGGGTGCTTGTATACAAATCCATCCCAATGTGATCACAGTGTTTTAATTTCATCCAAAGATTACCTTGAAACATAATTATATGCACGTGGACGTAGCAATTGTTTCAAATACATATGAAAAGTAACAATCGTACATTAAAGTCAACTCTGATGTGATTATGATTAGCTTCTGTACTTCGAAACGCAAGTGAAGTCTTGATTGTTGAAAAAAGGAGGTAGTCGAAAGTACGTGGCTGGTATATCAATCCATTCGAAATGTTGAATATTGCGCAACGCAAAAGTCCACGAACCATACGCATTATGTGCCGACGCATCGCGACGTGCCATCAGTCAGCGAAATCACATTTCCGTCATCGCAATGTAAGAATAACAGGTGATTCTTCTTGCACCACATCCTCCAACTATAACATTCGTACAATCAGCATCAGTAGTGTGTCATATTCCCAGAGATTCGCGGGTAAATCGACGCCGAGCGTCACACGTGCAGTCGTTCATTTGCGAAAGCAATATGCATACAGTAAAGTCATTCATTGATTAAATCCGACGGTTCGTCGGGAGAGTGTGTGCATAATGAGTTTGATGAAAACACGCGCGTGAGAAATGAGAACGGCAATCATGAATACGATTTATCAATGATTTTCATACTTCGTTTCTCTTGGCGCGTAAGCACCCGCTTTGTTCTTCCATTTATGTCGCTTGTTTGTTATTTTTATTCCGTTACTGTTTTGAGTTGCAATAACCGTGTGATAAGGCACTGCCGACTGATGATTCGTTTTGCGCAAAAATTGTGACGCATGCGTTGATGATAAGAAGTATTATTCTGCAACACGGTCGCGCGTCGGTAGCGATCGGTAATTGATACAACAATTAATTATTGTCATTGGCTCACGTTGTCCATCGGTATTAGAAAGTTACGAGTACGTATTGATTCACCATCGGACGTTAAAATTCCGCCAAAAATATTAACTGGCGAGTCCCTGAAATAACTTTTTCCGAATGGGCTACAAATTTTATTTTCAAGTCTTTGGGAATATATTTAAAAACTCTATGAAAGTTCTGCAGAAACTGAGAGTGACACGTTTTGCGAGCCAATTCACAAACTTTCTATGAAATTTTACGCTGATTTAAAAAAGAAATTTAATCGGAAATTAATTTTTTTTTTCCCCCGACCATTATGTAAAGTAAATTATTTATATAATTATTTTTTACACTCTATAGTCCGTGAGTTAAAAACACGCAAATCTTAGAAAATCCACAAGGTTCAGGAGAAATTGTGGAAATAATTTTTGTGCTGAGCAAGCCATTGAAACTTTAAATAATCCTACTGTTCCGAACATTGAAAAGTATTGATAATGTTCCAAACAATCGCAATACTTCTAAAACATATGCAACTTTATTATTCCAAATGAATCAGTTTTTTAAAATTTAGTTCAAATCTTAGAAAAAGAGTGACATTCTTTTTCAGCATGACTACGATTTTTTCTATCGAATACAAAATAATGTATTGTTAATAAAAAATGTTTCAGTCATGAATAAATTGCTCATGAAAAGGCCTTTTTTTAAATTTTCACATTTTTTACATTCAAAACCCTCGGACACTGTACTCTGTGTGATTAAAATTTTTTTGTCTCGATTCACTATTTTTCGCATATTTATGAAAAAGTAATAGAAATGAAATTGTAGAAAAAATCCTCGTCATTCCGTCATACATGCTCTCGGCCAGTGTGAGTTCTTCAAACTCCGTTGTACGCGCAATAACTCTCCTATTCATCAGTCCACTTGCAGTGAACAACACACTGCGTCAATGGGAAAAATAAAGGATGAGAAAATGAAATCGTCAAGTGTTCACGCGTATCCCGTGTGATACCAATAAAAGGCCCCAGTCTCGCCTTGATGTGCTCTGGTATTTTTATTGATAAAATCATTGCTGAAAATAACAAGAATAGCCAGAGTAAATTGGAAGGCCTGTGTCTCATGATTATAACACGTATTACACTGTGCAGCTATAGTATATTATAGATCTATATTAAAGTCGAGATTATAGCCAAGATTCATAACAGTCTTGTATTGCTCTTGATAGATCTTGAGAAGATATGTTTTGTATTCATCTTGATGTGCAGCTGCATCTAGTCTTGATGTTGCCTTGGATTCTCAATTTCAATTTTTTGCCCATCAAATATAAGGATAAGTGATGCATTTTGATTTCGAACGCTATTTTAAAAATTATGAACACACCACTAGATGAAATAGTTGATTTTGAATGCTCGAAATTCTCGCTATTTCAAATAGTGAAACTTTTTTCAACGAAAATAACGATAAAAAAGTAGTGTTCCAAAGAGTCAAACGTAATTATGCTATAGATTATACCCAATATTGTGCTCCTTTCTCAAGTGATTTCGTGTGACCATACACTTGGCCATGAAATAGTGAAAAAAATAATTTTTGGTCCTACTACAGTATTCGGTATCGTGAAAAAACACCACAACAATAAGTTGCAATATTTTGTACCTTTATGACCCGCTATGGGGGAGGGAGTCCGAAACAACAACAGTGCACTTCAATTTTGTAGCAAAATTACGAATGTTCTTTTCAGCGACGTTGATTTCAACGACAGCTTCGACAACGACTGTTCATTATTTCGACAGCGAACAGTGTACACTTATAACAAGTGTACACTTATAACTTTTGAAACAGTGGACGGCCACCATTCAAATTGAGAGAGGGTATACTCATGTTTTTGTTAAAATGCTGGTTTATTGTAAATGTCATATTTATAGGCAGTACTTTTTAGTAGAAAAAACAAACTTCCTTTGAGGCTTATCGCTTATCGTTAGAAGAGTGGCTTATGACGAAGAGCCGTACAATGTTAATTGCGATACTTATAGATTACGCCCGACGCGTGTTTGTAGACGAACATGTTTGGGAGCGAAGAAAGTTTTTATAATAGTGTCTTCGTATAGGTGCTATATGACGCTGACTGATAGTTTGTTTCGTGACTAAACCTGCATCCGCTTTCGTCACGAAGCGATGAATAAAATATATATAACGGTAGAAAAAACTAATTCGTCATGTTTAAATATATATTTTGGTAAATGTGAGGAAACATTACGTGGCAGAAACTAGCTTCAAATGCTCGTAATTATTTTCTCGCGTGCCTCATGTGGACCAAAATTTTTACCGAGTCACTTTTATACCTGAATCTGTAACTGTAAAAATTGATCGATATCAAAATAGTAAATCTGATATTGACAGTGGTATCTGAAGATTCTAAATAAAATATAAAATGCTTGAAAACAGTGATGAAATGAGGACTTGAGGACTTCCTGCTCGAAGAGAGAGGCAACACAAGACAATATCAAAAGCAGTTTTGGTATAGCTGCATCAGACACTCGTCGACGATGCAATGAAATTCATTCAGACGTATACAGAACATATTATAGCTCTAGCATATCCGGGACACGTATAGTTGTCGGGAAGCAACGTATACATGTTGAAATCCCCAAAAAAATTATGAGGTGGATGAAGAAGAAAAAAAAAAAATTTGGCACGGAGCACCGTTTGGACTTAAAAAATTTGGTCCTGTGGATGATCATTTTTTTCAACTCATATTAATCGATCTAGATTGTCCCGTGGCCCACCTTTTATTTTCATCCTAAATGAAAAAAAAAAAAATTACGCAATGAACTTTGGTGACATTAAAAATCCTAATAAATATGTACGTACATTAAGACATACTTTTTAAAGTACAATAGCTTAGTTCGAGATCGAGTAAAAATTTTTTCTTACAGAGTAATGACCGAAAACAGTCAAAACAAGCTTGGATCCAGCCCTGGTAGCGTCAAAAATCTTAATCAGATTGAAAGTTACGGGTAATTTAAATTTTATTCTAAGTTGAGGAATAAAAATCCAATAGTTTATACGATCACAGAAAGTAATCAGATTAAATGATAACGTGTGCACTAAAAACACTTGAATTTTCCATAACTTTTGACCTCATACAAATTGCGGACTCTATCGGGGTTAAATCAAAGTTCGTTGAAAGCGGTTCCCATTGTTGTTCGATCGGATATTATTACTTCATGCAGGGCTGATTTTTAATTCTTATTTTTACTCAACTTGATGATTTTTCGTAAGGCTAATCTTCTTACACAATATATATTTCTTCCAAGGAGAAAATGAGGAGTACTTAGTACAGGTAATCAATAATTTTAATAGCATAAATTATTGATGATTCACGAAACTCAACATCAACATATCCTTAAAAACCTTTAAAATTTTGATAAAATCCAAAAAGTAGAGAACAACTTTGTCGCTGTATAGATATACCAAAGGCACGACAAATCGTATAAAAATCAGGATATTTATAAAAAATCACGGCTCAATGATCCAAAATTTGAAAATGTTATTCTTTTCTTGAATGCATAAGTTTGAAAAAAAATAAAAAATGTTCAGCGTTTTTCACCGATCATAACGTCTGATTTTCATGCGGTATATTTAAGATACGTAAGGTGACCAAATTTTAGTTAACACAAAACGGGACGCTTGCGCATACCCCCCCCCCCCCCCCTCAACGTAATTCATGAACTTTTAAAAGGAGTTTATACGAAAAAATTTTTAAGGTCATTTATTATCAGAAGTCAATGTTATTGCAAAAAAAAAATCTTGTGTTGACCATGAAAATAAAGACTTTTGTTCTCAAAGAGTTAATTTAAAAAAAATGTGCAATATCATAATATAACAGCCAAATAAAATAAAGGAATTTCACGTACTGTGAAGTTAACAAAAGTAAATATTTGTATACTTTTTTGACGAACATATTTTTTTTCAAATAGATATGATGATGACTTTAAGTAATGATAAAGTTATTGGCAATTTTTTTCAAGTTTAATTTTGTCATTAACATGGCTTTGTGCACAGATACATGAAGCTGTGATTTTTCAGATAACCGCATATTGCTTGTTAAAAACAAAAACCCTTTCCACTCGTGCATTTGTTCCAGGCAAACATAAAATATATTCAATTAAAACGCTGAAGCTAAATTAAGAAACATTTAGCACGATTTAAGTTAAAATTTGGAAAGATCGTCAAAAGGGACGTATGGTCACCTTAGGTATACTCTATATACTTCACGTATTTAAATGCGTAATTTTGAAGTTTCACATCTTTAAATTGGCACCGTCAATCTTTGCAAAATGTTTACCAATAATGTGTAGCAATATTACGAAGTGACACTCAAAGTTTAGGACATTCCTGTAGGAGGTCGAGTTTAGACCACCTATATACCTTAACTAATTCAAGCTAAATCCGAAGACCACCCTCAGAACGCAGTATTTTTAAAATGAATGCAACTTTTGTTTCCCATCTGTCATTCACCGATTTCGTGATTTTCCGTGGATTCCTGCTTGCGCTCGTACACCTGTGACGTACATTATTGTACCTACGTCCGCCTGACCCGTCAGCTTATAGATAGACGCGACGATCGTCATCAGACCGGATCCTCTTTCTCCGTGCATGAAAAAGAAAAAGATTCGAAAAAATCGTATCTCCGCTTCTGGCGCTTCGAATGGTCGATCGGCACGTTTTTCGAACGACCGCGGAAGTAGACGGTATTTTTCATGACTGGCTACTACGTCATCGGCATCGGAAGAGAAAGGGGTTTATGAAGGTATGTGGGTCGAAAGGCGAGATGCGCGCGATTTGCGGAGTTCCTATGAATAAAACATATGTGTAATGTGTAGTTGTGTACGCACGCGCGCAGACGCGAACGCGGTAACTGTGTTCCGTACGATTCGAGCAAGTGCAGGCAATGTACTTTTTTCACACTGTTTTAGGAATGAGGTGGGTGAGCGGCGTGTACGTGAATACCAAGCTATTATTGTTTTAGTAATTTTCAACACTAGCTTTTTTTTCCATCAGCAGGCATATTTGACGATCACCGTCATTTTGTGGTTTTGTACTCGATGCGTCATCCATCATATTATGATGAGGTGATCATTGAATACATGCGTTGATTAATGTATTAATAACGTCGTCGGTAGATAAAATACGAATTGGATGTGCTTTTATTTTTTGAACTAAAAAGCAGGAAATACTTTTTTTCATTAGGTCGCCTGTTTAGGAAAATAAATATAACTTAAAACGCTCTGGTATTAATTCAGTATTTTTAATTTTTTCTTTTTCAATATATTGTCAAGCGCATGTAGGAATTATATTTGGGTAGGAAAATTTCAGTCAAGTTTTCTTGAACATTTAAAATCGTAGAGCCGAAAGTTTTTCTTCGTCATTGTTTTTTCTTTTAAAACAGTCAAAATTAAAAATGGGCTTGGAAGTCGATCAATGTGACTTTCATTTTTTTCAACACAAGCAGCATGAATTATATAATGAAACTTGATACTTGGTAATTGAGAAATTTATTTGAGATTTATACTCAGTCGTTTAACTAAGGAAGTTCGGAGCATGTGCATAGGAAAATGTAGGATTTAAAAGGAAAACAATATATTTCTTTTCGTCCTGCATCGTTAACTGAACTCATCAATGTCGTAATACTATATTATCGAAAAAAGGGCAATTTCGAAAGAGCATCCTTGCGAAAAAGTTGTTTTGCGTTTACTATTAGTAAACTTGCAGCGAGAAAGTTGTTCCGCTTGATCTTAGGAATACCCATGCAAAGTTTCACGTCTTAATATGGTAATATCCATTCGATACAATATTAAGATCTAAACGATGAACAGCTTTTTTTGAATCACGAAGCTGCATTTTCGAAATGGACACTATTACCTCTCAAGCGACGAAACCTTTCAAGCTTGTCTAAACGATATCCTTTTAAGCATTATAACATTGGTCCAATGATTGTTAAACTGGTATCACTTGGATTTTCCTATTTTACCGATCAGACCATATAAGTTAATACTTATATCAAGAGAGTTTTTAAGGAATATGTAGCCCATAATTTTATTTGGCCCTCCACATTGGATCGTCCACAAAATTGAATGTACTATGGAATTTATTCAGAACCAAAGGTCTGCATGCAACATTTCAGCAAGATTAGATTTGGCAAGTGGTCGAAAAATAGATAACCAAGTTGTCCTTGAGATACAGAAAAATCAAAGTTAAATAGAAGCTTGTGGTTAATAATGTTTGGATGAAAAATAAAAAAAACATACAATGTCCAAAGATAATTAATAACGAATCAGTATGCATAATACATATGGTTCGTTATGATAATTTTGCCGACAAAATACACGATCGTCTGAGAACTCGTAAGAACAAAGGATGCCGTTCTTTCCAAATCATATATATGTGCGCGTATTATTTGGAAACAGGACGAAACGGTGTGTTGTCGTCAAAGTAATATCCACAAGCGTATTCATTATGTGACTCGAACTAAAAAAAAATAAATAAACTGCTAATAATTGTCATTTATCTAAAACGATTTGCAGTTGCTGCCTACGCGTGCTTCTACTGGTTCTCTTCTATTAATAGAACAGCGAAGTAAAAAAAAAAAAGAGCAAAACAATTGGAAACTAATCACAATTCGCGTGCACGCATACTCAGGTGTACTAAATAAAAAAAAAATTACCGTGTGCACCTAGGTGAATGTACAGTCGCGCAAGTCATTGTTAGACCTCCTCACGGGCAATTATGCAATCTTCAAAGGTTACAATAACACTTTGCAATGATTTTCACGGCTGCCGACCTGGACGTTGTTTTGTCTGACGTTTGTTAGAAATAATAGTCTGTACGTCTTTTATTCTCGATTAATAAATATGTATGCTTACTCTAATGATATACAATTTTATAGTTCGCAGCAACGCGAATCCAATTTACTTTACGAAACCCACTTTTACGTATATTTCATGCATACGCGTGTTTTTCTCATTGCTTTGTACAATTTTAACCGTCCGATCGCTATTAATTAATTTTCTTAGGTTTTGTTATTCCGTATCGTTGTTAAAATAAAAGATTACGCTTTCCCCTCCTGTTACCTTCATTCGTTGTTTCGATTCTTTCCTTGCACAGGTGTTTAGTTTTATAAAATCCGTGAAACATTCACGCTTGTTAAAATTGTATGGTACGGTAAAAATAAGGAAGTAAGAGGAAAATTGAGAATTTCACGTGGTGTGTCGGGGTATTAGGAAGACTTGCCAGAAAACCAAGTATATTTACGTCAGGTTATTATATAATCACGTTAATTACGATGGGCTGCTGTTATATTGCAAAAGTGAAGAACAGTCGAGTATGGGAAAACTACGAGGAAAAAGCAAACACCGTTAGGTACGTGTACCAAAGCAAAAGGTGAGAAGACATGCAGGCACTAAATAAAGATAACTGCATGATAGGAAGACGCAAACCAAACGGAGGTCGCTCAAAGTAGGGAAGATTGGCGCACGAGTTTCTATTTGATGATAAATTTTGTAGTGATAATAATAATAATAATAATGAATTTTGCACCGGGATGAAGAAACATGAAAAGCCAGCGTCATAAATCACGGTTGAGATTAATCGTAATTCGTAGAGAGCGTATCGATTATAAGCCTAAAAGCGTTCGTCGTTTGCTTGTTGTTACTCGACGAGCCTTATCTTTACAGTCTCTCATTCCTCTCAGCCAATCGTCGCCTATTCCGTCAGCTCGGGCTCACGATTTATTTTCAAAGTTCTGCGATGGAAAAATATCTATACGTGTCCTCAATCCGCGCATAAGACTCTATTTCTACACTATAACGGTTAGGCTGCACAAGACGTCGACAGCGATGATTCTATATCGCAGCGAAGAAATGCACTCGCTCGGGTTTATTTTTAAATCTCCTCGAACAAAATAAGGAAGCTAACGCTTCCGATGATTCCGGGAATGTCGATCTCCAGGTGCGCTAACCGAAACCGTTGGTTAATAATTTCAATGACGCAATTAGAAAAGTCACAGCTGTGGGCTAATATTTTTTATCGGGTGTACATATACTTCGATGAATACATCGCGCGCGCGCGCGACGAACTTCTTCTGTACTTCCCGACTGTTCCGGTACACGTAACTGCGAACGATGATTCACCAAAGTTTTCCGAGGAATTTGCGTACATTTATAAGTGCGCCGCGAATCCGTTGAAAAATATTTTTATTTTACATTCCATCGAGAGAAATAATAATGTGCCAACTGCGCGTGATCGGATGCCCGCGCGCCGCGATCTTGTAAGATCCATCCACACTGCATTTTACAAAACACGATCGCATCCGGCGTTCCGCTACCTGTTACTGTCAGTTAATCGAAAGTTCATTCGCCGAAGTGCCGATGACGATGACGACGAAGATGCTTACCTACGTCACGCATAGCGCGTGGGCGTACATGCAACTAGAAGAACAGCGGTAGCATCATCATCGCTGCATCAGCCGTCGTACGTACATGTACACTTCAAACATATATGCTCCTTCTCCTTCTACTCGCCATTACCTGCACTTGGAAGAGGATAATCAAGTCGGCGGATATATATGACACACAGTCGATTGGCTCGGCGTTCGGATGCATATTGCGCGTGTTTGTGTGCCATACTTACACGTTGCACTGCGTTTTTTGTACAGGTGATATCGCCTGATACATCAAATTTTTGAGAACGCATGCAACTCGTGCGTCACGTCGGAGTCTCGGAAAAATCGCCGAGTTGGAGCAGTGTGCGCTGAAATTTCGAAAAATTAATGCAGCCCGGACAATCCGGACACAATGGTGTTCTGTGTCCCTGTTTGAAGCTCCGTTCTGCTCAAACTTTATTTTCGTTCCCACCCCAGATGATACGTACAGGTAAAGAGGGCTGGCGAAAACAAACAAAAAACGACGAAAACCACTCGAAACAGTATGTATGCAGCTTCGATTATAATTCTGCTCGAGTAAAAAAAAAAAAGAAAAGGCGAACCGGAAAGATCGAAGCTGAATCGATGAATGACACGTTTCGAAACATCATACCGCTTTCCTGCGATACATCGATTTGACGCGAAGCAACAATGCCCCGTTGCCCGCCCGCGCGCTCCCGCCGATTCTCTCCAACCACACATGGGTCGTTCCGGCGAAACTTGCACCATTTGCATCAGATATTGAAGAACCGTTTTGCGCCATTTGTCACCGTTGCAACATTAGGAATGGACGCTGAATAGTTTCCGATCTGCAATCGTCTCGGACGCTGTTTTCGAGGTCCAACATTTTTTTTCGTATTCTCTAGGCAAAACTATTGACAGACTACACTTGGACACTTTTCTCGACGGACAATAGTTTTGGAGTGAGAAGTTTCCAAAGTTTAAAAAAAATCTACGTTCGCGTCCAAATGTCGAATCTTTGCGAATTGTTGACCCGGCACAAATTGTTCTTGTCTTCGGTCAATGCGCGCGATGGAACATTTTCAACCGTTGCCATTCAATTCTGCACGAATCGCACGGCTGATGGATCGTGTCACCGGTACCCAACCTCGGCGCAGGGCGCAAAAAAAGCTTTTTTTCCTCTTTCGACCCTCGCGATAACGACCCGTGCGCTCTGAAATCCGGTTTCACGGCCCAGGATCGCCAACCGTGCGAGTCTCGGCGGAACGACCCGTATACGTGCCTGCAACCGCGCACCGGCGAGCGAGAAGAAGAAGAGGGATTGTACCGCTGCGCAACAATATATGGCACGCCGACCGGCCGGAGTCCCTCGACAGTCCAGTCGCGCGGAGCGTCCCGAGCCGACGACAGCTGCCGCGGCTCCGCCCAATACACGCTCGTCGCCGCGCCGCGTCTCCCTCGGGGGGGGGTTCTGGTCCGCCTCGCGCGCGAGATGCAGGAGTTGACCCGCGAGCGGGTGATCCCGCGGATCGTGTACACGCGGCCGAGCCTCTGCGACGAGGAGCCCGGCCCGGCGCGCCGCGGGAGGAGGATCGGCCGCAGCCGCGCGCGCCGCGAGCCCCGGCGCTGCCTCGGCGCCGCGGGCTACGGGCAGTACCTGCTGGGCGTGCCCGACTGCGGCGAGGCTCTCGAGTGGAGCGAGCCCTGCAGCGGGGACGAGCTGAGCTCGGAGTGGGACTCGGACCAGGGGGCCAAGGAGCTCGGGGGCCGGCCGGCCAAGGTGCACGTTGCGCGTCTCGCGTTCGGCGGGGGGGGGGGGGGGGGGGGGGGGGGGGGGGGCCGTGATGGTGATGGAGCGTCGCAAATCTTCGAGTTCCGAAGGAGTGCGCGCGGAACGCTTGGATCTCTACGCTTGCGAAGCTCGTTCTACCGCCCGATCGAATTCGGATAGGGTGAGCGCGGGAAAATGTTTGGAAGTGCGCGTCGATCGAGAACGTTGGAGCGAGCGTTCGTGCGGAAATGCACTTGGTACATTTAGTTCCGGATGCACGATCGCGCGTAACGTTTGGCGCGATGAGTATTTCCAAAATCTTTCCGCGGTAACCCTGTCGAGTGGCGGAACGAGCCTCCAAAAAGTGAGATCGCGCGGAAAGCCATCGATATTAGAACTCGTGCAGAACCCCTTATTTTCCGTACTACAATATTTTATCATCATCGAGTGCGAACGGACGACTGAAATAATTATTGCAATCTTAGTGCTACGTGGGAGTGTTGAGCCTCGTGCGTTGGAGAAGGCCTCGGTTTGTAGTTGTTAATCCAGTTGCCTGATAAGATTTGACAACAACAAAATCATCTCAAGGAAGGCTGTGCCGTCGATTTTCGAAAAAAGTCACTCGAAAGACAGGGACTTCTTTGTTTTTCACGGGATTGGCATTTTTCGAAGCTCATTTGGTTCCTTGAACGATTGCCCGCGGCTCTGCCGATTTATATTTTCGAAACTTCGAGTGTGCGAAAAGCTTGTTTTAGTTTCCAGTCGTTTGGGGATAAACGACTGGACCGTTTTTTCTTGTATACTTACTATTTTGAAAGTTCTAACAGGTAAAGTCGTCGGCGATGGTTCGAAGAATAACATAATGTTTGAAATATTAAAATCGAGTGAAAAATAAAAAAAGTCTCGGTGTTTTACATGACTTTTTGGAAGTTGGACAGAATACATTTTAATATGATGTGATCTGTATTTTGTTAAACCTCATCAGGCAACTGAATTAGTTATTACATTATTACAAATTAAGGCCTTTTCTAACACATGAGACTCCGTAAATCACATTTAATCCCCTTGAATCTTTAATCGTTCGAATCGCGTCGGCAGCCCGTCGCATGTACCTGGATGTGGATGCTTGATTGTTGAGCGGACATGTGCTATTAGGATGTTTTTAGTCGATTTCGCGAAAAATGTGGAATATTTTTATGTGTGACAAAGGCGCTGTGCCTAAATTACCCAAGGCCGAGGGGGGGGGGTTCGAGATTTTCTTACGTTCCTTAATCAAGGGAATGGTGGTCAGCAGAATACCTTGGGTAATGTTTTAGAACGGAGAGAAATAAAAAAAAAAATTCTTTAAAAACTTATTTTATAACATTTCGAGATAGGATGTATCAATATAAATTTTAATTTAGTTTGATAATTGACTATTTTTCGATTTTTTATTGATGCATATAAATTTTGTAAATTAAAATAATTTAATGTATCAATGCATGTATTATAAGAACGTATGAGTTACATACATCGACATGGTTGATATTTCTACTTTTTGAAATATTCTACTGAATTGATTGATAAAGTTGTATTGAAATCCTGATACAATACATGATGTTTTACTCACACGATATTTCAATACAAAACTTAAAATTGAGAAAGTAAAAATATCACGTAAGAATCAGGGGAAAGGGGGTTGGTGTAATTCTTACGGTTTATTGCAAAATTGTCGAAATTTCCCTTGCGTCATTTCGACACAAATTGGGATTTGGAATTTTTTCATTATTTTTTCCAAGATATTTGAGGTCCAAACTATGGAGACTTGTGAGCCCAGCTTAATTATCATTTTCGGAAAAATCCCCCGTTGATTTAAACGCATTATTTGATAAGTTTCCAATACTGGTAGTAATCCTAATAGAATCGCGATTCTGAAGCCGCGAATGAGAGCGAACAAATTACATTGAAACGAAGGCTGTACACCAGGTACATTCGAATTTGGGGTTACGAAAAATTCGACGATAAACTATATGCCTGTATAAAACGGTCCAATTCGAGTGCCCCAGAGATGACCACTTTATTCTCCAAAATAATTCGTCGCGTTCAATTTAAAAGTGTCAAAATTTAGTGCCATAACTAAAAAACGTCGCGTAAAAATAAAAAAAATTTGGTTCATCGTTCTAAAGTAAGAAAAGGTGCTCCACATTTCAGACATTCAAATAGTATAGCGTGAAAAAATTTAACAAGTAGCACGTTGGCAATATACACTAATGATTTTTTCAATCCTGACAAGTCACGGTAATGACATTTTGCGCTGTTTTTTTTTCCGGCCAAGCAATACATTTTTTCGACTTGATCTCGAAGACGTATCAAGTGGCTTGCAATATTTAAAAAAATTTCTGACACGATAAAATTAAATGCATTGTTGTGACTAGTTGCGACACGGAAAATCGCAGTTTTTGTGAAATGACCCTTCGAGGCGCGATTGTAACGAGTGCTATCGATTCCAAAATGAAAGTGCGGTCCGAGTATCTCGAGTATTGTGTGTGCGAGGGTAATCAACTCATGAGATTATGCGTAATCGAGTTTTCAGGCTGACTCAAATGGTTTTTTCATACGATTGAACGTTAATTTTGTTGATGACTTTCGTATTTGTAATCGGAGGGGCTTATCAACATTCGCATACATTTAACTGTTTAGCTACCAAGCATAAAAAATCTTACATACCCTCTATGTTTTTCCAAAAGAAAGTCATAAATCTCATTGAAGTACAACTTTAGTGCGTGGAACACTATTATATGAGCCAATTAAAGAATTTAAATAAAGCCATACATGTATCGACATAAAATAACATTTTTGGGCAACGTCATTCTAACGCTCCGAACGACGAAACCCGCTTTTAATCCGACCAAAAAAAACTTCCCTTTTGAATCAACCGAACAATCGTCTTGCAGCAGCTAAGGTTTTTTCAGACACGCGACAAAGATTATCAATCACAAATCTTGTATAGGTTTTAACTTTTCCGTAAAAAATATCCATCGTGCGCATAACTTGGCTCTCTCGTGACAAACGTATCAATCCTTTTCATCCACTTGCTCGTGCGTTCAACCATCGGTATGATACGACAAAAAGTGGCCTCGATCGTCAGCGACGATCTTTGAACCACATTACAGAGAACACGCCGCCCAATAAATTCGCGAACGCAATTTTTCTCCCGCGCTCGGCCGCCCGAAGCACGAGATCCTAACCGCTCGTTTCCGCTTGAATGGTTGCAGACGTCCGGCTGGAGGAAGCTGAGGAACATCGTGCACTGGACGCCGTTTTTCCAGACCTACAAGAAACACCGGTATCCGTGGGTGAGTTGGCTCTTGCGATCGTGTACATTTCCTTCCCGATTTTCCGTACAGGAGTAAATGACCCAATTACTGCGCACTTTGATGGAATTACAGGATTTGTCTATTTTGAAATACGTCTGAAAAGTACTCGAAACAAAATATCATAAGTAATCATAAGTTATTATTTTCAGAAAATTGTTGCCAAATCGGATTTTAACAAAAATTTGCAGTGGTATAAAGTTGACGGTTCCATCAAAACAACTTTTAACTTCATTCCAACAGACACTTTCTCGAGTAGACGCGTTCCTAACCTCAACAACAGTGTGTCTACGTTTTCGCACCAAAGATTATCTTCTGAGTTTTTTTTTCAAGAAGGAAAGTTAATGCATTAAAAATTGGTAGTTTTATAAATCAAATAGTCCTGTAAATGTGTGAATTAGGTGCGCAGTATTTAGCCCCGCGTAGTAATTGGTGCGCAGTAATTAGGTCGGGTGCGTAGTAAATACATGCAACACGATATTTTTTTAATATTCGATTATTACGGATAACTGAGCGTTTTGGACACCAGGAAAATTATTTGATGTTAAATTGATAGCAGACATTCATTGTAAAGTTTTAGTTTGATGTAATTTCCGTGATACAAGCACGCAGTAATATCAATACAGCCGACGAAAAAACAAGCGCGCAGTAATTGGGTCCTTTACCCCTGTACCCATCGCCGAAAATCCCCGAGAGAGCCGCTCTCGGAGGTACGGAAAAAAAAAACCCAAGGACGCGAGAACCGGCTTGAGAGAGCTCC
>JAPYYV010007871.1:0-13061 GCA_030522625.1 Copidosoma aretas | reverse complement strand
CAAGTTTGGTGGAGATCGATCGAAATTTAATAATTTGGACACCATATTGGATTTCTTGCCACCATATTGGATCCGCCATGTTGGATTTTGACAATCTACTATGCAAAGATTGTAGGGGTGTTTTAGAGCTATAATTTAAGCTGAAAAACAACCTGACCTGTGGCGAATTTTTTTCTTGTAACCTTTTTTTGCTAGAAACTCGGTTTTTTCCGGCTTCCAACCGCCATATTGGGTCAGTCATCCCAAATTCGGGCATGGAGCGACACGACATCATAAAGTTCATAAAAAAACGAATATTTAAAGCTCAAAACCATTTCTGGAGGTGCTCCCAAATTTTGGCCGTAGTACTGATCCGGTTGACACGTTTTGACCCATATATCTATATACGTATATATATATTGAATTACATGTTACATATTTAAAGGTTTGCATATAGGTAAGCTTTGGTAGGTATCGATAAATTTTCAAGTAACTAGCCAAGATTCGATTAATTTTACGTCATTACGTATATTAAAATATGTATACGTATATTATACGTATATGTATACATGAATACATATGTGTACATGTCCATGTATTTTCTTATTTGTTTTAAGTATGATCATATTATGATACACCTTTAAATTGATTTGTAAGAGTTGTTCTAACTTAAGAGAAGCATATTATTGTTTAACAATATATAAAATCTTGAATTTTTTGATGAAAAGCTCAACATATACATATATATGTATTAATACACATTCAAGGGACTGAGATCCTTGTAAGGAATCATCTTAGGAGTATAATAAGCCCAAAAACGTAACTGTGGATTTAAAATTCGCGTAACGCAAAATTTTTAGAATTTTTTTTACGTTTGGGACCACTGTGCGACGAGTAGTTAGCGCCGGGCGTGCAGCCTACTTCAATTCCGTGGTGCATATACGATTTTTTAACATCCCTAACAATAAAGTTCGTTTACCGTGTATAGTAACAGTCGTTTAATATGTAATCGAAAACAATTATTAAAACACGACTATAATACATTCGAGCATTGTTGAGACTCTATATTTGCTCTGTCGAGCGGTCTGCACTCTGCACTTCAGTCGATCTCGATCTCTCACTCTCGCTAGCTCCGACAATATGATGCATACATGGCATGTATTTTGTCTATCTATTCATAACACCGACAAAACCGATCGTACGACCGACAATTAGAATGATGATAGCATCATAGCAATGTTGTGATTGCTAACTTATTGCTACGCACATACTTGCATACTGACAACACACTTCAGGAGTCCGTATTTTTTTTCTAACGTTATTTTCAGATCGCAAACTATCACTCTTCTTATTTACATGATTCTTGTAAGCTACAAAGGAAAGGTTATGATTACACGCTTGGCAATTGGCATGGGCTGTTTGTTTATGAGAGAAAAAGTGAGATAGAAAATCTTGCGCATGCGCGTGGTACACCTATACTGGCAGGGAATCAAATTTAAAGCCGATTTCACAACATACTGTCTCGCGCTGCACTTACCCAATGCTGTACTGTATCAAAAAAGGGAGTAATACAACGAAAAGCAGAGTCCGTTGTCACTTGAGGCTTGCGGGGCGTACATGCACCGGTTTACGGGCTAGTAGGTAGCATATAAAAAACAAAATTTATGGCAGGTAATGTTAAAAAATAATATAATATTAAGTGTATTTAGTACTTTGATGAAACAAGTATGTAAAAATATTTGTTAAAATAAATTTATGAATTTTTAAACCACAAAACTTGACTGCCATTTATTTTACTTTTTCTATCCTTTTTTATCTCCAAGCCTTAGCTATGTATCACCAACCTAATTTGATCATTGAAACCATAAGAAATAATCTTTGATTCATACTGTTTGCATTAAATCTTTCGCTTAAGTCCAAAATGCGGTGACTGCAATTGGCATGCTACATGTCCTTTTTGCTTCCTTATGGAGAAAGCTTTGTAACGGTGAAAAAAAAAAATTAGGCAAATACGTTAGAAATGTCTTGTATAGTGACTAATCGAAAAAAGTACCATTTTTAGAAAAATTCTCTCTTTCTGTGTGTGTGTTTGTGTGTGTGTGTATGTGTGTGTGTATGTTATCCATTGTATCTAAAGAAACCTAATTGCAGATTCCATTGATTCTCGGCTTAAAATGTTTGTATTATCATCTGTATGATGGCTCGAATAAAAAATTTAAGTTGAATATCCTACAAAGGTTATTTATAACAATTTTTAAGGTAAAAAAATAGGTTTTATACTTAATTACGGGTTAAAAGATTAATATTAATTTCTTAATAGTAAAATTTGATACAGCTTTAAAATAGCTTTATTTTTAATCATTTTAATTAATTATTTTAATTAGTTTTTATTGAAGAAATACTTAGTGTTTTGTAGAAAATCACACATATTTCTGTAAAAAATTTGGGTAGTGTGACATTCATAGTATAATGATAAATTTTATTTGACTCTTCAATTATTCAGGAAAACAATGGAGTCTTCTACCTTATTACGGTTTTTATAACGATTTTTTTGGTTTAAAAACAACTTCTTTTTCTTTTTTAAGAGTGAAAGAATTCTGATATTAGTTTTGAAATAGTAAAATCTAAAAAAGCTGTAAGAAAGTTGTATTTTTTATTTTAAATCATCTTGATAAGTTTTTTTCTTCTAGTTTTATGCAAGAAATACCACTCTTTTCGTGTAAAATCAGGAAATAAAAATTTATTTTTTAATATTAATTTGTTTATGGTCAAGTTCACAGGCGACGCAGAACATCATGAGTACAAGATCTATACTATAATAACAATCAATTTAGAGCTTTTATACCCTATCTCTCTCTCTCCTCTCTCTCTCTCTCTCTCTCTCTGTCTGCTGGTGAGCCTACCCCGGAAGCTGGACAGGCCTGCCACTTGTTAGTGTGGTGTTCTGCGCCTCCCGGTGCTCGGTGTGAACACATTTGTCTCAGCTGCTTAGACCTCACCTTACTTCCGGCTCGTGGGGTTTAGCGGCGTTGGTGCCCATCTCCCTCTACAATTTCGGATGGTCTGGAGGTTCTGTGGTTGACCCGGGCTTCTAGAGCCGCTGGTGGGCCATATGTCGGCGTCACTGTGTTTTGCTGCTCAAGTTGCTCCATCCTCGTGTGCCCTGACCTGGTGTTCCAACATCGGGACCATCTACAGGAGCAGTAACTGTTGAGCCAACAACGCCACCTAAGTAGTCTGTTCCGGTGGCTGTCACCTATGCCGTGAGTGTGTGAGTTACTACAGTGCTTGAAGTAGAGAGATTATTTATTATTCATTACTATTGAGACGCAACTTATTTACTACCAATTTTTATCATTATTTATTTAATACGAGTTCACACTATCAAACTAACACCTACTTCGAAATACCCGACACCAAATACAAAAAGTAGATATAATGAAGTCTAGTTTTCGCATACCTGTCAATGTATAATTATTTTTTCGATAATTGTCCACTTTTCTAGTGCTTCTTTGCGTAACTGACACACAGTTTTAAGCGTGTTTACTCTGTTAATTTTGTACGATAACTTGATAATCACGATCTGGGAGAAGAGAATTTATTTGGGTGGGGGTGTAGCCTGCTATGACAAAGATACTTTTGAGTGCAAGATTTTCGACACTTCAGCTATTACTACTATTGACGAGACGAAATATATGCTGGTCGAATTGTCGTCTCCACTTAGAACTAAAGTTTTATTAGCCGTCACTTGCAGGCGACCTAAACGGTTGGTACTCTCAAAATTCTTCGAAGTGTTAGGATGCTGCTCAATGAGCTACTCAAATGTAATAATTGTGGGTGATGTTAGCACCGACATGTTATCCACTACTTTTTACTCTATCCACCTGCGTGGGCTTCTCCAGGATCACTCAATCGCGCTGTCCCTTTCAAGGCTTCTTATCACACTGCCGATTCGCATGCATGGATTAATAACA
This sequence comes from Copidosoma aretas, assembly GCA_030522625.1. NCBI lineage: Eukaryota > Metazoa > Arthropoda > Insecta > Hymenoptera > Encyrtidae > Copidosoma > Copidosoma aretas. Next base: position 9,108 of record JAPYYV010007871.1, on the reverse strand, counting down.
TTATTACGGATTCCATTGAGAAAATTATAGCAACCGGCCAATCATCGGTTCCTTTTATTGACGGACATGATGCCATGTATGCTGACTATAAGATCGAATCCTCAATCAATGTTAGACTGCCTCGAAGGATGCGCGATTTTCGGCACTTTTCCGCAGATGAATTTTCCGAGCAAAAGGGCATGCGCATGAATCAGGCGTCGAAGTGCTTGTACAGTAGTAATGTCAATGAATCGCTTGCCAAGTTTCGTGAGATATCCGTGAGTCTGTTAGATTTCTATGCTCCGTTTCGTGACTGACGTTATCGCAGACCGCCGGCACCGTGGTTTACAAACATTCTTAAAAGTAGATATCGAAACCGTGATGGCCTGTATGAAAGAGCACAGCGCACGGCTGACACTACTCTGCTCCATAAATTTAGATTACTACGCAAAGAGATCAGGTTCGATATCCAGCGTGCTCGGAAGGACTATTTGCAGCGTATGCTGGCACAATCTACCTCCCTGCAGGAATCGTGGCGTACCCTGCGACATTTCGGCCTTGTCAGCGGTGGTCCTCCTACGCCGCTAGACAGTTTCTCTTCAGACGTCTTGGGTGAGTTTTACTCGTCCGTAGCATGTGCCCATGCCCACTGTTACCTGGAGGATCTCAAACAAATTACAAGTGACCTGCCTGATAATGGGTTTTCCTTCAGACCGCTCACGGTTGTTAAAGTGCGCCGGGCCCTGTTGCATTACCTTTCAAAAACCAAGAGTGTGAGTAGTGATGGTTTATCATTCTGTTATTTTATGGATATTATTCCCGTCGTTGCCCCATTCATGGCCCACTCATTCAATACATCCTTAGCAACCGAAACTTTTCCAGACATGTGGAAGCTTTCTACAGTCGTGCCCCTGTCGAAGGTTGAAAACCCCACGTGCCCCTCGCAGACAGGTCCAATGGCAAATCTGCCCTATTTCTCCAAGGTTATGGATTATCTGATAACGCGTTAAATATACGATTATCTGGAGTCGGCTTTCCTGCTATCGCCGCATCAGTCCAGTTTTCGACGTGACTTCAGCACGCAGACGACCTTACTGAAGGTCACTGATGACATTCGCGAGGGGATGGATAGGGGTATGGCTACTTTTTCCATCTTCTTCAATCTTAAGAAGACATTTAACAAGCTGAGCTGTTCTGTGCTCTTGTAGGCGCTCCGGCATTTGAATTTTTCTGGTAACTCACGACGCTTCTTATGGTCATATCTCACTGGACGTTTGCAGTCTGTTGAGTGCCTGGATGGTGGTCTGACAGGGCCTCGCCTCACTACATCTGGGCTCTCCCAGGGAGCTTTATCTGATCTGGTTCTATTCCTGGCCTACATTAATACTATTGTTTCTCGTGTCACGCACAGCAGGGCCATGTCATTCGCGGACGAGCTTCAGCTCTACGTTAGCTGCCTGCCCAGAGACGTTTCGATCACAATAGCAAGGCTAAATAAGGCTATAGACAGTGTTGCTGGTTGAGCTGAGGATCACGGACTGTCATCCAACTTTGCAAAGATTAAAGCGATGTTATTTGCAACGTTACAAATGCATAGACGTATTGATCGAACATCGTTGCTTCCTATCCTCATGCAAGTAGTCCCGTTTTTTGACTCTGTCAAAAGTTTAGGCATCGTCCTCGCTGAGAACTTAGCATGGAACGCCCAGATTTATCGTATTTGCTCGACTGTGGATGGGACACTTCATAGGCTCCGCTACAGGGCGGGCACACTGTTGTGGACAACGAAAAAGTTGCTTGCAACCGCGTTGGTCCTACCACACTTTGACTATGCGTCATTGACCTATCTCGATCTCTCAGGTTACCTGGATGTCAAGCTCTAACGATTATGTAACACTGTCGTGAGGTTCGTCGTCGGGCTAGGACGTGATGCTGCCATGCGGCCTTTCTACCAGCAGCTCGGTTGGTTAACTGTGGGAGCCCAGCGGAGATACTTTTTGGATTGTGCAGTGTATCGGCTGCTCTCCTTAGGTAGACTACAATACTTAAGGGCTATTTTCCCGACTGATAATGGTCTGAGGAGGGCTGCCAGGCATCATGACGTGGGTTTGCTTAGGCCATTCGCGCGCACAGTGGCCTACGAGCGTTCATTTACGCTCAGTGCCCTGAGGTTTTGGGAGTCAATGTCGGGCACTATGAGAGATAGGAATACCTATGAGTCCTTTAAATCGGCGTTGCGTGCATATTTGCTAACTTCAGACTTTTAAGTACCAAGCAAAATCAAATGCGTCATTTCATTCCTCTGCGTAGGAAGAAGGATCGTCAACAACATTTTTACATGTAAATTTTATGTATCCATATATTACTGCTATTGTTTATATGTACATACTACAACCACTGTAATGTTGCGTCTCATATTCTTGTTAATATTAGTCCTACAATCTTTTTTAAACTGTACTGTTATACTTACTTATGTATAAGATTATAAAATGTACTTGTATTTGGTTGCCATACGGTTTAACAGACCTTGGCATTTAATTATACAAAATAAAAGTTAAAAACGTAGTGCTCATCTTTATTTATAACATTACAATCGTCAACGTTTCGCTGTTTACTGACAGCCTCTTCAGGACATAATTACCCCACTGTTCAACTCAAAACATTGGCATTAATTAATAAATTCGTTTCAATCAATCTCTTGTAGACTGTAAATATAAATATTGGGGTAAAATTACTATTTTTAGTGTAGAAAGAATCTGACACTCGTTAGAGGTAGTAAAATAACTATAATAATGTATAAAATTACAAGCGATTTGAAGTAGTACCGCTCGCGAGTAGAATTTGATCATCGCGATTTGGATTTTCATAGCTTCAAACAAATATATTTTTAGAGAATTCAATTTCTTTTTTTTTTTCAATGAGTCATATCTTAGAAACCGTGTAATTTCGATGATCTAAAGTTTAAGATGTTTATTTTTATGTTCTTTATTGGTTCACGAATATATTTACCGTTGCATACCCTATCAAGGTTATTATAAGGATTTTTGATGCTAAAAAAAGTGTTTTTGCTGTTTTGGTAATTATAGATAATAAAACAGCTCCATATAATTCAATAATATTTTAGCTGCAAAATATTTATATTACGTAAATTATTTTCTATAATAGGTTCGAATTATTTGTTTGATTGATTTTGATTCAAATATATTATAACAATATTGGTTGTACTACTTATTAAAGTAAAAATGATAATATTATTTTTCAAATAATCTCACATTGTGGAGCATGAAAATAGCTACCTTTGATATTTTAAATCATTTTCGTATTTTATTTAATTATTTTCAGTTATATAATTGCGGAAGATTCGGGATGAGGAAGATTTGTTCTAATTTATCAGCAGCAGTTTTCATTCATGCAACGAGAAGTTTCTTCTTGTTAAGAACTACACTTTTAGATCACTATACTTTTTTTTACTTTCAATACCTCTCCTTTTAATTTAAATAGATATTCTTGTATGTCCTCTTGGTTTCTAATGGTTAGGATTTTTGTTATTCTTATGTATACTTTGAGCCTATTTTTCATAAGAAATTCATATAAGTTTTTCTGCTTTTACCTTGTGCCCTCAGACTTATCCGCACCCTGCACTAAAATTGACTGGAAAACTGTAGAATTGTATATTTTTTACTGATCTAATAATTTCATTTTCTTTTTTTTTTCTTGCCTTTATATCAGCTTTATGCTCTTCCTTTTAATACAGAGCCTACGGTCTATCACTTTCAATCATTTTTCTTTGGTTCTTTTTATAGTTTCATATCTCAGCCTATACCGTTTTACTTTTAAATCTTCTCCTAAGATTTCCTATTTCCAATGTTTTTCATTCTTTGGTTAATCATTTATTTCTTTAAAATAGTGACAAATGTTGGAGTTGTATTTAACAATCCAGTTTTTGTATAATCCCGAGTTTATGAGAGTCTTTCTACTCCTTATAAAATTATTTGTAATATTCTTAAGTCTATTTTACTTGGTTGCACTTTTTGTAAGTCCTCTTGGCTCCCTCTTTCCTTCTTTTTCATATTCTACTTTAACTTTTCTGCCCAATTCTGTCGGATTTTTACTGACTGTGGACCTTAATTCTCCCATAATCTATACGTACGGCCTTTTTCCCTCATTTACTTCTAAAATGGAAAAAAACTAATCATCTGTCCTATTTGTTTCTCTTTTTTATGAAAACCTTTTAAGCCTCAATCTTGCATACATATCCAGGTGTGTTTGCATTTAAACTCAACATCATATTTGTAAATATGCAATTTAGTTTTACTACTCTTTCTATTATTTTTTATCCTTAAGTCTGTGCTTCGTATAGGCAACCTAGTTTTATCATTAAAACTATGAGAAATTATCTTTGACTTATACTACTACTTCCTAAATTAAGCCTGGAATTTGGCTACCGCCTTTTGCATCTCACCTGTCATTTTTTCTCCGGGCCACGAAAAGCTTTTGTTTCAAGAACCACTCTTTAAGGTTATCATACTTTTTTACAATTTTCAATATCTATCCTTTCAAGTAAAAAAATATTTTTCTATGCTTTATTAATTCTTAAAAATTACGATTTTTGGTTTTTAATGTTAACTACTAGCCTATTTTTTGTAAAAAAATTTTATAAGTTTTTCTATATTTTTTTGGGGCCTTTAGACTGCTCCACGTGTAACACAATATCATCAGAAAATTCAAGACAGAGGATTTAAAGTTTTTGTACCGTATCACTCTGCTGTATTCTTCTAAATTCACTTATTGGCTATATTCTATAATAATAAACTAAAGAGTACCGGTCTTTATAAGCACTTATGCCGAACTATTATACTATTATCAATAAATTTTGTTACCTTTAGCCCGTAATTACCAACTTTTTGAGCAGTTATATATTCTCATCAACCTTTTTAACATTATTATTCCTTGCCACATTCTCTCTCATTTCACCAAAGAAAATTTCTGTATTAATTATATTGAATGCTGTTTTGAAGTCTACGAACACAGTACTTAATGTATTGTGCCTTATTTTAGTTTATTTATAATTTAACTATTTATTACAAACCTAAGATACCTTGTTTTTTTTAGCTCTGATGCCAGCCTGACTGTGATTTAATATTTTACACTTCTTTACCAATGTTTTTACTTATTTAGCGCTTATAATTGCTAATATCTTGTATTCAACATTCAACAACGCACCCCCTCTGTATTTTTTCAGGTCCTTCTACTTGTTTCCTGCCTTGTGCAATAAATAGATTTTAGTTATTCCCCACTTTTCTACAGCACAAGACCACAAAAAAAGTAAAACGCACGAAGACGCCATAATACGTACAGAATGTTTTTGGGGTCGCTCAACACGAATCCAACGCCCTAATCACGTCACAATTTTTTCCTAACCTAATAAACTGTATAAGACAGTGCATGGAAAATACACAGTTTGGCAATCGTAAGAACCGTCGATCTCAGAGACAAACGTTGCCATATGTGATGCTCTATAGCTTTGTATGTTTTTGTCTTAATAGAGGATGGTTTTGTCATTAGTTTGCATCACTTACCTCAAGAAACCAAAAAATTGCCATTTTTAAGTCTAACAAACAATCAATCAATTTACACTCTTCTATCTTAATTATTCCAGAGTAACAGGTGTAGATCATCCATTTTTCTTCTTCCAACCACATCTTGTTCAATACTTAACCTCAAAATGCATACGATCTCACAGTTTTGCAGTCGAATTTTGTGTTGCACGCGGAGCAGTCTGAAGACAAAAATCGAAAGCCAAAAAACTAGTTAATAATTTTGTATAAAAAATTGGCTGGAAGTAAGACATTAAAAAAAATACAAATCTAAATTTTAAGAAATTAGCAAGAGATATAAAAACATCAGTTTGAATTAAGAGAAGAGGTATTAAATGTTGTAAAAATTATAAAGACCTAGAAGTGTGCTTCTTGACATAAAAACCTTTTCACGCCAAAATATCCTTCAAAATAGAGCAAAAAAGTTGAGCTACTATATAGAATTAAAGACTTTTGTCAATCTGAAAATACAGCAAAACTATATAGTAACTGACAACTCTATCATCCGTATAGTACAAAAAAAATTAAAAAAAAAAAGAGAAGCATACAGCAAAAGGAAAAACATACGAGTATGTTAAAAAGAGCAATAACATGGCAAGACATATAAAAACGTAGAAAGGACGTAAGAAAAAAGTTTTAAGTGATAGACTTGCAATGAAAGACAAACATTGTAAAGCACATATTTGTATGTACTGAAGAAAAAAAACAATATAATTGATGATAAGACCAGTCAGAAATATGGAATTGAAAGATAATGGAGAGGTATGCAAGAAGGAGATGATTTATATGAAAAAATAAAATATTTATGTAGGTAGATAAGGCGAGACAAAGCGAAAATTAAAAGATCAATGATATTTTATGTTATAAATTAAAATATCATGTTATTCTAAAAAGTAATTCTAACATGATAAAGTACGTTTAATTATTACGTATTTTATTCTATTAACAATACAATAAATGTTTATTTAAGGGGATTTAAATTATCAATAGTTATGACACAAAAAATGAGAATGTTGAAGTATAAAAAAATATGTATTAGATATAAAAAAAAACTGAATAAAAAATTGACATTTGCTAATATTAGGTAAGAATATTAAAATGCTATATTACTGTAAACTTATATCCATAATCGATTTTAAAAAAAACAAAAAAAGCTCCTAACTGTTTCTGCAAAAATAAAGATTACATGAACATGGGTAATTCTTTTACAAACCGAACGGATTTTATTAAAAATTAATCGTCACCTCTCTGATTCAGCTGAAAATTTTTTTCCAGTCCCTATATTAAAAAATAAGAGATATGTGCCCGAGGAATTTTTTTTTTTATCGCCTATTTTCGATTTTATAAGTTACAACAAATTTCATAATAGTGGTTGAAGACTCATTTTAAACAATGTTTAGCTCCGAATCCTTAAGAGCTACAAAATGTTCACCAATAGCACTTTTATAGCTAAACAGTTGAACGTTAAGAAAAAAAAAAAAAAAATTATTAACAAATTGATATTGTTATTAAAAATTTAATTATTATAATCGATTTTTAACAATTGCCCCCAAAATGAATTAGGTTTTTATTATAACCATCGTATTCTACGTTAAATTTTACGTAAAAATCATGTTTTTAAAATATGGAGACTTTTCAATTGTTATTGTTAAAATATTAATTTATGTAGTGCGTAATGGTAAAAAAAATGTTTTTTGAGGATAAAATTATATCTGTACCTCGTATCAAAAAAAGTTAAATGTAAAAGTTGTTGATAATTGAAAGATCTACAACTTTTAAATTTACCATTTGTCAGTATAACCTCAAAATTTTGTATTATCATGCAAAAAAGCGAGAAATCACGATTTTATCATTTATTTAGTATAAATTTTCATTAAAATTAGATCATGAGTGATTTGTTTTCTAATCTAATCTCCTGAATAATGAAAAACGAATTTTTATTATAGAAAAAAAAAAGATTATCAACCACTAGACAAAAAAATAATAATAACAATGCTCGACGTGACATCAACACGTAAACTGTTTTTGTTCTTCAATTCTTTTTATTGCTACTTTTTTTTTTATCGATGTATTAATTGTCTGCTTTTATATAAAAAATAGATTTTTTATCTCTTTGATTTTTTGGAATTTTAAAATTTTGCGGGGAAGTCTGCCTACAGTACGATCTATGATTCAAAGTGTTACCCACGCTCCTCGCGTACATTCCCCGTACTACAAGTTCGTTGGCTTTTGGATCACCTGTGCATTTACTTTGGTCCGCTACCAAGACATATTGTCACTCGTTGTAATTTAAAGTTAAATAATTTTTACTTTGTACCAATGCCACGGAAAGAGGCACGTAAAATGCAAAATACTAGTTATTTATCAGACAGATGTTTTAATCCTTTTAATCTCAAACATCCAATAACAAACACTTCTGATTTGAGGACAGTAAATGAGAACTAACTTTTGAAACTGGACTTGGCAATTTCGTCAGATGCATTACAACAAACAATTTGTTCTTCTTGCCGCTTGAAGTTATCAAAGTTGAAAAAAGAATATACAAAAGAGAGTGAAAATGAGCTACCAGAAATGGTGCGTACAATATTTTGATTATTATATTGAGTCCTGACATACCTAACCTCTCGTAGAACCTCTCGTCGAAAAGGTATTTGGAAGAAAAATCAAAACAAATATTGCCCGTAATTAATAAAAAAGTTTTTAATTTTAGCCGAGATGATCCAGATGATCTTGAAGCAGATGACGACGAGACGTCGATAATAAGTGCTTTGCAAGAATGTTTCAATACTTCGGCCGACCGCGTTCATAAGTTAAAATTTTGACTATTTTTCGATCGTGGTCTTATAAAAAAATTAAGGACACATTTCCTTCCGCAACTTGTCACATGATAGGCATAGCAAAAAATGTTGCTCGAGATAAGGGATTAATTAGGGATCCAAACCCAAAACAACATCCATCTCCAGATGATAATGTTATCGATACAGTTGTTAGCTTGTACCAGTCTGACGACTACACTCAAGATATGCCCAGAAAAAAAGATTACGTTTCGATAAAAGTAGACGGCAAATCGGTACCTATTCAAAAAAGACAAGTATTCAATAATTTAAAAGAATTGTATGAAGTTTTTACTAGTACGTATCCAACTATAAAATGTAGTTTCTCAAAGTTTTCTAGCTTAAGGCTGAAATATTGTTTTTTGGCAGGTGCTTCTGGTACTTACTCTGTGTATGTCCTATACATGAAAATGTTAGTTTATTAGTGAGTGGTGCCAATTTTTAATCACTTACATCCGGTTCTGAGCTGCCTTTGACCAATCATAAGGATTGTTTAGATCGTATGGTATGCGAAAACAAAACGACTGATTGTTATTTAAATTGTTTTAAGAAGTGCCCAGGTGTGACAAATGTTATTGAGCAACTGGAGGAAATTTTATAAGAAAAATGTATTGAAAGTGTTACCTACAAACAATGGGTTACGGTTGAAAGAACCTCATTGCAGACCCTAATATCTCCAGTTGATGAATTTTTACAGA
>JAPYYV010007870.1:0-13062 GCA_030522625.1 Copidosoma aretas | reverse complement strand
GAAGTGGAAAAAGCCATTATATTTTTGTACTTGTTGATCGAGCTAAGAGAGGTAGACTGGCTATCGTCGAATATTTTTGCACATGTGAGAGTGGTTCACAGACAGTTGGATGCTGCAGCCACATTGCTACTATTATATGGTAAATCGCAAGTGTCGACTCGAGAGTTAATTCTGCGGGATCGTGGGAACATACGGGATCTCAGGACGCCGTGCGGGTGTGTGCGTGTGTGCGTGGGCGCGCGCGAGGAGGAGACGGAGAGTAGGGTACGACTGGCAGACTGTATGGGGGACCGAAAGGAGTCACGAGTTTCGGCGGCCATTTTGTGCGCGTCGCAGCCAGGCTTTTCTTTTGTTGACGCTGGCTCTCGGGCTTCCCGTACGAGACCGCGAGCAGCGTCAACAGGCCGAGCAATATGGCCGTGAAATTTCCGCGTTTTACTCGGTCGTACGGACAAGGGGAATAGTGATCGCGGAGTTCAACGAGCGTGTATGCATATATGTGGACTGAGTGAGAGATAGGTATACAGGTGTCAGCGGCAGGAGAAGGCTAGAGGACGAGGTTCCCCGAGCGAGTCGAGGAGTCACGGCCGAGCGGGACACGCTGGCCAATGGATACGAGCGTCGGTGGCTATATACATATATAGAAACGTATACTATAATATTGGGCAAGCCCGGGTCACCGAACGCGATTCTTGTCACGAGTGCAATTCGTTCGGAAATTAACGTGTACAAATTCGGCCAATAAACGGTGTTGGGCACCACAGAAACAAGTATGTTCGGTATTGTGGTATTTTTTTATTTGATAGTCTAGTCCTTATTAGTTCCCTTTTCAGGGGTGATCTGTTTTCTCGAACAGGTCACCAGTGGCCAACTTCCCGGAGGAGGAGAAATCCGAGATGAAGTGGACGGTGAGGTAAGGTGGAGTAGGTAGTTGTGTACGGCTTCGGGACGGCCCGCAGAGGGCTCGAAAAGTCGTGTCACAAGGTAATGTAAAATTTTATAATGTATCTACTTGTTACGATTTTCTTTTATTTATTGGCACGTCAATTTTGTAAAAGAGGGGTAAGAGGGCTAAGAACATTGTTCTTTCACAACTGTACATCTTACTGTATATGGAGATGGATTAATTTTTGCTCCCTCATCGAGGAAGCTTTGTATCGGTAAAAGAAATATTTTCTAGAAAAACGTTAGAAATGTTTTTTATAGTGTCTAAAATAAAAAAATACCATTTTTAGAAAAAGTCAGTGTGTGTGTGTGTGTGTAAGTGCGTATGTAATCAGTCATATCTCAGGAACCCAACGGTAGATATATATGATTTCGGGGTAAATTTTTGGTTTTAACCTCTTTATGGCTGCTCGGCAAACAAATTTAAGGTATATACCCTATTGAGGTTTCTATAAAGATTTTCATGGTCAAAAAACAGGTTTTCACTTCTTTATAGGCGAAAAAGATTTAATTTGAGTCTCTAAATAGTAACATCCGGTAGAGCTTTAAAGTATGTCTATTTTCTATTTTAAATTATATTGATGAAATATTTTGTATAGTCATTATTAAAGAAATACTAAGATTTTTGTGGGTAATAGCTCGTATCCTAGAAACCTTTCAAGTGATTTCGAAGGTTAAAGGCTTGAACTTTTTTTTTTTATATAAATGTATTAAAAAAAAAAGTTCAAGTTTTATACCTTATTAAGGTTGTTATAACGATTTTTTATGTCCAAAAAGCGGTTCCTTGCTACTTTTGGGGTAAAAATTGAAAATCGATTGCTGTAACACTTCTATCTCATTGGGCGTTAAAACAGCTTTTTCCTAAACTAAAATAATTTTGTTTATGGTATCTGGTTTTTTTATTGAAGAAAATCTACAATTTTTTTTCTTAAATCAGTCATATCTCAGGAACCCTCTAAATGACATTAATGATCTAGGGCTCAAAATTATTCTATTTATATCCTTATATAGGTTTACAAAAATATTTGATGTTCAAGGTTGTTGTAGCAATTTTTAATGCTAAAAAAACGATTATAGCCGTTTTTGCAGTGAATAAATTTGAATTTGAGTTAATTAGTAGTTATATTGTATTAATAATTACATAGCTTTGTATAATTTAATAATATTTTAGCAACAGCATAGTTATATTACGTATAATAATTTCTTTAATAAGTTTTGATTGTGTGTGCAATTGTTTTTAATTCAAAATAATTTAACGAGATTTTTTGTACAATTTGGGTAAATGCTATAATCTTATTTTTAAAATAATTTCCCATCATAGAGCATCAGAATAGCTTCTTTTTAAATTTCACATAATTTTCATATTTTATTTTATTCTATTTTTTAGTTCAATAATTGCAGAAGAATGTTATTGAGGAAGCTTTGTGCTAATTTTTTTAACTATGGGCATCGATATTACTCGTAAGAAAGCATTGCTGTGATTTTTTTATATTCTTGCACCAACACAAATTCTGTTAGTCACAGTCACAAATTAAAAGTTAGTTATTAGAAAGCAAACGTCTCAATTTTTTAGTCACGTTAATGCGTATAAAAAAGGTTCATATTTAATTTCTTAAGATGTATAAATTTATTTTTTTTTCATTTTTTCTTGTGAAAATTTAGAATGAGATATTAAATTATAGAAAATTTATGCCACACGGTGGCAGTGGAATCAATGTACGGGCAACAGGGCACTGAAAATTTAAAAATACAATACATCTTGTATAACTTGTTCGGTATGACTCAAAAAAACGGACTTATAATTTTTTCCGATACTTATAAAATCATCGATTATAGTCTTACTGACCAATTCACAAAGTTTGAAATTGCGGATGTAAAATGGCAGTTAATATTTTGCAAAATTTACGATTTTTACATGTTACAGACTTTTTCTGTGATTATGATAGAATTTCAAGTAAAAATATATCATACAAAGTATTTCTAAATGGCGCTATTTCCGAGTAAAATATTCATAAACAACTACCCTAATATCCAAAATGGCGATCAACTATCTAAAAATATACGATTTACGCTAATGACGAATGCAGTTGTAATCTACCTAAAATTATGACTCAATAAAGAATCCTGCACAATTTTTCTACCTAGTACGGTTTTTGAGAAACAAATTTGTAAATTAGTCCAAGTATTTTCCAAATTTTTTTCGAAAATCACGCTAGCTACAAAAATTATGCAAGGTACAGTATTCACTTTCAATTTTGGTGGGTATCGAATGCATTTTGTAATTAGTGAAACCTGTTAATTTTTATATTGTTGGTCGCCATTTTGTATCTTTAGGTAAAAGTTAAGGAATTATTTACTTAGAAATGGAGCCATCAACAGATATTTTGTAAGACAAACTTTAAACTATGAAATCTTTTTTCTAAGTGTGTGTTTTAACACTTGTCTACGTTGACAAATCAGTTTTGAAGCCCCTTCCCATCATCCCTCCCACATTCCAAATCCATACCGCGACCATCCTTCACACCTCCGCTGCTTGGACTTAATTTTTTTACGGCTTCGTACATGTTCTTTATCATCTGTACTGCCCACGTTACTAGCTTTTACTCGCGAGTGGAAGCTGAGGCACTTCACAAGGGGAGCTCTAGTCTCTCACTATGATACAGCAACTGCCCCACTCGAGCAGACATCAACAGTCCTGCTGTTTTGTAAAGTTGAACTCCCACTTTTTTCTCCGTGTCGACCGTTTAAGATAACATGGTCCATAAATTAGCAATCGACTTCTTTTTGGCAGTGTCTAATCTTGATACAGTTATTACTACATTCCCGATACTGATATGCCATTCACTAATTTTAATTTAAATACGTTTACAAAAAGTTTTAGTCTAAGTATATCTGCTTGGTTTTTATACGTTCTAAGTTACTAAATGTAGTTTTGGAAAATAACATTTTCCACACCATGCTTAAAAAACCACGGTCATAAAATAAGAAAATCTAATGTTAGAATTTTTTTATCAGAAACATTGGAGATGTTAAATATAAGTTTAATAACAGCTATCGGACAGTAAATTGGATACATTAGTAAGCATTTACACAGTCTTAAAACTCTTTTTATTTCTTTGTATATTTTTTAGGTATCTTTAACTTAGTTCTAAACATTTCATTAACAACTAGCTAAAAATGATTATAAGACCATATATTTACTTATAATTTATGTACTATAGCATTTTTCAATTTTTGCTTATTAATTAATAATTATTTATTGATTAATATTTGAGTTATTGTACTTAGGTATTGCGCCCAAAAAAAGTAAAGATTTAAACTTATTTTCTTAATCTGTATTGATCAACAATATTTTTACTTGACTCTCAATTTCGGTTTTATACGATTATCTTACAATTGAATAATGTCTTTGGTTCCCTAACTGTCGATGACTTTTTACGTAACTCAACTGTATATGAAAAATTGTCAATGGTTTTATTCGTAAATTTTTCTCTATCGTCGTTTTCGTATTCATAGATTTTCCTATTACTTGATTTTCACCTCCACTATGTGGTGAATGTTTAGAAGCTTGTTTTTTATAGTGGTTACCCCGTTTGAAATAATAAAAGAATACAAAAGCTACTAGGTTAATGAAATTGGAATCTATTTGGAAAATTAAAAAACTATTTTAATGTAATAAGTCAGCTTGATACTGTAGTTTCCTCTTAACGTGTGTTATAATATACGTAATGCTTTTTATGATATTTCCTTCTTAAGTAATTTAAGTCGATGGAAAAAAGATATAAAGTCAAAATTAAAAAATTAAAAATTATCATGCAACGATATAAAAAAAATACGACCAATAGAAAAACAAAATAAGGACTTTTTGTAACATATTGAATTATATACTTTAGTAATATAAAATATCAAGACGATAAAAAAAATTTTTATCTGCAGCCAATTTAAACATTTAGAATAACTGCAGCGTAAATTCAAGGTACACTAAAGCACTTTAGATTGCTTTTTTTTTATATATTTCTCCCTGCACACCAACTTGAGTTGTTTTTTGCGGGCAGCTCTATCACCTTGGTGTTAAGGGTGTTGATCCTGACCCCGACTACGACTTCTTTTTACCCTGGTCCCCGTCTTTACCTATATTCCGTGTAATCTCTATCTTATCTACACCCTCTTATCACCCTTAGATACAAACATTTTCCCAAGTAGTTTCGTAGCTGGCCAGAGCATCCAAGAATCTGACCCTCGGGTCACACTGTGGTGCAGAACCTCTTTTCATCCCCGTACTCCTACCTTATTTCAACTGATCCTGCGTCTGCTCAGAGCAACCACGGAGCCCACCTCTGGGTCATTCTATGATACAGAACCAAACACATGACTTGGAAACAAATTCCAACTGGAAACTACTCTGAACAAATATTCGAGCTCATCCGGCTGGGACTCGAACCTACGCCTCACTTAACCAGCCGTACTGCAGCTGGCTAAGGATTGCGCCTTAGTCAACTAAGCTATGACTGCTTTATTTGGATTATTTTCTGAACAAATACTTTTAAAACGCAGATATTCTAAGAAAAAGAATTCTTTACAAATACGCGAACGTCTATCATTGAAGTATTCTTATAAAACTTTCATGTGACTCATAAAAAGGCTAACAGAATTCCGATGAGCAGTGATTAAGTATTCTTCAAGTCTTCTGTAGGTAATTTTATCTAATAATATTTTTTTTAAACGAAAGCCGTACCTCGCAGTTTTCAGAATACTTATAGAATTATTATATCATAAAAAAGTGTTTATAAAATATTTTTAAAAAGTCGAATATGATACTTAATTATGAAAAAATTTCAATGAAATAACAATTTCATTACCAAAGTTTATAATGTGTCTGTCAACATCGGAAAAATAACACCAATAAGATCCTCTAGCTTCTATTATGAAGAAATTCTTGAGGAATTTAGCATTTTTCCTAATAAATTCCGTAAATACTATAATTTCCTTAATTATTTCCTCATAAAAGGCGAGTTTCATGTGCTCAGCGTGGTTAAGCATGTACATGTTGAGTTTGAGAACCTGTAAGCGATCTCGAGGGACTAAATGTGGCTTTGAAAATCTTGAGTTCGTTGAGCATAATATCTGGGTGTGAGCATATGCACACCTCACCCCACAGCGAAATTCCATGCGATATTTTTCTTAAAAATATCACAAAAATTGTACATAAATTTACGAAAGATTCAACGCAGATCGACATAACTTTTTTACATATTATTCTATTGTCTATATTTTCTGTTGATTTCCTAGTTAAATAAAGATATGGAATTAAAGGTGTAGAACTCTCGTACCACAACTTGTTCCATGATTAAATATTAAATATATAGAACGCGGCTTCTATACTCGAATTTTCGAACGGAATTGTTTTAAAATTATGTATGTGTACAAGCATCTTGCACCTACAGATGCATACGCATCGACTTCATACCAATCAAGTTCAACCTTTTGTTTAAATTCATACTTGGCGCAACCATTAAAGAGCGAAAAGTGGTAAAAAAAAGATTTTATGAATTGTAAACTTCTTATTTAAAAAATAGACATAATTCTTTCTCTTAATCACTACAAGTTTTATGAATGGATCTCGTTGATTTCTAACTTTTTATCTGTCATTATTGAATTTTTTTAAACGAACTACATTTTCTTTTTTATAATTATTAGTATGATTTATTGTATGGAAACTAAATGTTTAAACTCGCATCATGATGAGGTAATATACTGTTGACGATAGGAAAACAAAATTTGTCATTTTGATAAAACATCTCTGATAATACTTTAAACGTAAGGCTCTGAGTATTAATAAAGAACTTTACAAATAAAAAAAATTACGTTCACATGGAATATATGCTATTAAAAAAAAAGTCAAAAATTTTCAGTAGAATAAATGATAACATCTTATTATTTGAAATTTTGAATCTATTTTCATAAATATTTTATAATTTTTCCGTATATGAAAGCATGTTTTTTTAGTTATTTTCGTATTAGGGACGTTTTTTTACAAGCCGTACGGACATTAACGAAAATTCAATATTGACTATGAAATGGGTTCAATATTGAAAAAAAGACATACATACTTTTTCATTCTCTTTTTTTCTCAATATTTTGGATGTTAGAAAGGATTTAAATTTCGCGATATCGGTGATTTTGGACTTGAGGAGTGATTTTCAAAAATTCCTAACTCTGGTTTTATTTAAGCTATAAGCTCTGCCTTTTTATAATTTTAAAGAAAAATAATAAGCGTTAAAGAAAAATGACTTGTAAAAAAGATTCAAGAAAAAAATTACAGATTATTTTTAACACTTTTAATGTTTAAATCAATTGTTAATATTTAAGCCCACCTCGTAGTAAGTTTTAAGTATTAATATCGTGTTCTACATCAAATTTTCTTTGAAAAACTTCACTTTCATTGATGGAAAAACTATTATTACTATCAGAACGTTGCATCAGCGCATGTGTGCTACTTTACGCCCTTTTTTTTTGTGTCTCATCGCTTTCCTTTGGAGTATATATTTGTATTTAATTTTTTCATCAAATATGCTTATTTTCTTGTTACGATGTCTGTACAATTGATAAAAAAAATATAAATTATTAGTACATAAATAAACACCGTCATTGTTTTAAAAATAACTCTATTATTGTCTGCCAATACCATATTAAAAGTACCTCGTTCAAATCACATTATTAAATAGAAGTAGTAAATAGTATGTTGTAGTCGTAAAATATTACCATTTGCTATTTAAAAATTTTAACTGTTTTTTTTGTCAGACGATAAAAATTGCTTGGCTTTCAATTCTTTAAGAGATATAGGAACCATACTGTATAATTTTAAAGTTTCCTTTATTGTCAATGCTTTTTAAAAACGTCGTGTCAGTATTTTTTCTTTTTTTTTGTATTCAGCATTAGTCGAATACATGTGATGTTCGACAGACCTTCGGTTACCCAGTCAAATAATTCTTTTAGAGAACGGATTGAATCACTAACCCATAAAAAAGCAGCTCTAGAAGCAAGTGTTTTGAGTGTACCACCTAATCCGTCACATGGTCCTTTTCCATGGGAAGTTGGGAAAAAGCGCCACTTAACTGCTGTATGAAAGTCCTTAAAATCATTGATTAGTTCGATGATATTCTTTTTATTGTTGTAGGGCCCACTGGCCACATTCTTTAAATGTATGCCTTGTACTAAATTTTGAATTATCAATGCATAATTCTCCGAGAAATCGCAAATAACGATACACTCATCTTTATTAAGGTCCTCTTCTTTTCTTTGGAAAAATATCTTTGTTTATTAACTAGAAAGAAATGCATGAATAATTTAATCAAACTGCTATTAGGAATTGTAAAAAAATTATCAACATTTGATATGAGGGTTTGTTATGAGGTCCTCTCGGTTGTAGCCCATTGTTTGTACTTGATATTGTCTGTCAATTTATCTTCGAAATTTCTTTCTAGCTGATCAATAATACTGGTAACCCTAGGACATCTATCGCACAATCCTGATGAACACGAAGTCGACTTTATATTACATATAATTCGATCCAAACAATCATGGTTATTTGTTAAAGGTTGCGGAGAATCGGCAGTGATTGATTTTAAATTCGCTACATCGATTATTAATTTTACATGTTTATGTATAGGGCCGACACAAACAGAATAAGTACCAGCCGCTCCCGCAAAGACACTGTGATTAGGTCGTAAGCTTGAAAACTTCGAGAAACTACATTTTATAGTTGGATCGCTCAGTTTAAGTGTACTATACAATTGTTTCAATTTATTTAAAAGCAGGCGTTTCTGCATTTGGATTATTTTTCCATCGATTTTAACAGACATGTTGTCTTTTTGACCTGGCATTCATGGGGTGTAATCGTCAGACTTGTGAAAATTAGCAATAGTAACAGTATCTTCATCTAAAGCTGGATGATGTTTTGGCGCAAGATCGTTTAATTTTCCTTAACTTTTGCTAAATTTTTCGCGGCAGCTATTATAGGCCTAGTTGCGCTTGGAAAATTTAGACATATTTCTTGGTAGAACCAGTGTCTGAAAATGTTGAAATTTTTATCTTGTTTGTTCGGTCTTGACTCGACCTTAAACTTTCTTAAAGGGTTTGCAAAATTGTATGATTATCATCGTCATCGTCGTCGAGATCATCAGGATCATTGTCGTTTACATCCAAAACTGTTTTCTTGATGGCTTCAGTAATATGTTGAGCTTTTTGTTCAGAATACGTTTTTTCGTGTTAGTTTCCTTTTTTTGATTGGAGATGCTCCTTAGATACTTACACATTTGTTAAAATACTCACTTCAAGCATCGAGAGAAGTTGTATTTTTACCTGATGGTACACTTGGTCAAGTTTTTCCACTACTGATTGTATTATCAGAGTCTCTATTACATGAAAGAAAAGGTGAAGAGGATAAAGTGCTGGTGTTTAATGTTATTCTAGAAAAGAATACTTCATCTATAATTGTCTCACCTGTTATAACTTAAACTTCAATTTTATTCTCGAATAATTAAGTAATTCAAAGCCTTGTTCCATTGTACAATCTTTCTTCATGGAAAGAGTTTTCTAATCAACATCACGATGGAATCGATTTTCAAATTTAGTTGGTAAGGAGAAAGACCTTCCAAGAAAATGTACATATATATTGTGATCACTTTTATGAAATCACTTGAAATCGTACAATAATTACAAAACTTATGTTCAAGTTTGTTATTGTAATTTAGACAGAAAAAAGACGTATATATTTGTATTTCTTTCTCGTCTAACTTATTCGAGCAGTAAAACTAGTCTGCATGAAAAAAGCATTTAATCTCGCAGTAATTAACAAAAAAAAAAAAAAAGAACGTCATGGAAACAAAATAAATTAGCCCATAACTATAATACAAGTGTTGCCTGGCCAACCGTTCGTAGGGAACTTTCCCTGTTGTTTCCCGCCCCGTGCCTTATCGAATTGAGGAATGTGCGTCCCGAACAATCCAGTTCAACACCGTGCATGCACCCAATGCAGAGTGTCATTATTACTCTGCATTAGAACACTCACATAAAAAGGCGTATTATAAATAAAATCTTGCGAGATTTAACCAAAACATCCCGTGTAAGTCGTATAATCTACACTATTAAAAGTCTTAGCTTTTCCAGGCATTGAACTACATTTTTTTTATTCAAACGATTCGTAAATTCATTGTAGGATGTTAAGATTGCGTTATTTACTACAAAATAATTGACATTTCTTAAAATTTTTGAATGTACAGCCACATTTTCCCATTTTTTTGGAGTCTTAAAAGATTTAAACCCGCCTTCTCCTATTTTTATTAGTAATAAGTTAAACTTTATATCGACTAAACGCATGTAAGTTTTTGGTTTCGAAATTTCAAATAATGCCCATAGATTCAAAAATTGTATAGTTTCTTCTACTATTGTAGATTGATTTCTATTTTTAACAGTAGGAAAAGTTTGACGAAAATCCCCACCATGAATTATTATTCAACCACTCAATAAAATATTACAGTTTTTCGATGAATCACGTGAAGTACAATCAACAATTTCTGACGTTTTTTCAGGTATCATTAAAGCTACATCATATACGATAAAATCGGCTTTAGACAATAATTTCTTATTTGATTTTAATTCTAAGATACCGCTTTCAAAAATATTCAAATTCAAAGGTAATCTTGAAGTTCTGTGGCTTGTCATTCCTTTAGGAAGTAAAATAATGGCTATGCCTTCATATAAACTCATGCCCAAGATTCAATTTTTTTGTCTAATAACAGAAAATAATTAATAAATCTGGTCTGGACCGCCAACAAAAAAAATTTTGTCATTAGAACTTACGATTTTTTTTAAACTCCTATTGATCCTTCTAGTACTTATTTACAAATTTATTTATTGAATACAGACAACTTAATTACTGGATTAGTAATAAATGCATTTTTATTATTGTGCTAATAATTACTTACTGTACAAGATATTATATATATATATATATATATATATATATATATATATTTATATATGGGACGTTCCTCGTCAACCCGGCCACCGCTGGGAGCAAAAATTGTAAAGAATTCGATGGAACCTCCCTTGCACTTGCTTCATTGTCATATTTAAGCCTTTCGTCATTTCCAAAAATTGTAAAGCTTTAAAAAATCGTGCAAGGGCTTAAAATGTTTGCATTAAGAACCTCCTTCAAATGTCGAGTGGCATATTGATAAATTAAATATGGCTGGTCCAATATGGCGGACGGAAGCCGTAGAAGAATCATGAGTCCAGCAAAAAAAGGTTGTAAAAATGAAAATTCGCAACAGACCAGGTAGTTTTATGGCCAAAATTGTACCTTATAGATGCCCCTAAAGAACTTGTGTGGTTGGTAGACAAAATCCAAAATAGCGGATTCAATATGGAGGTCCAACATCCAATATGGTTGACGAATTTTCAAAAATCAATCGATTTACACCAAATTCGGTGTACGGGTGTTTCATAGGTCACTGATCACGAATTCAAGGTCAGATTTGCCAAATTCAAAATGGCAGATACAAGATGGCGGACGAAATTTTCGAAAATCAACCGATTTGTACAAACTTTGGTATGAAGGTGATGTTTAGTATTGACTTTAGTGGACTGTATTGCGGGGTTGGCGTGGTTGAGCTTTATGCTCGTAGTTACTTTCTTGTCGGAATAAGTGGGTTTTAAGCCCTTAATCTTTCCTCTTGGCAAGTACTGATTTGAAAGCAAAAAAAAGACGGAGACTAAACTTAACTGATGGACCAAACTATTTATTGCAGTGTAACAAATATAAGCGGTTGCAAGAGAGCGGCTATCTCTCTTGGCTGCGTGAGTCTGCTCGCGAGCGCCGACGTGTGGCTCAAGAGCATGCGGTAGCTAGACTGACAGTATATGCGGGCTACCTCGCAGGGCAGCAACAAATTGAAGAATATGTGATTGTATGTGTGTGTATAAATTCTTACATTAAAGGTCAAAGAGAAAGCAGAAATAAACTTATGCTATGTGCAGCAAGGTATTATTCGAGAATATTCGAAAAGCTATAAGAGTCCTTCTCACTCGGCAAGTCTTTGGCTGCGAAGGCATCATAACAATAACACTGACACTTTGAACACTGAATTTTTAGAATTCAAGTAAAGGAAGTAAATGTACAAGCGGTAAGAATAAAATTAGAATTACATGAAAATATATACTTTAAAACTAGTTCAATCCTGAACATTCCGCCCGCCTATTTTGCGAATGAGGCGTGAGCGAAGTATGTGTTCTTTTTGCACTGCACTGTACACTAAACACTGACACTAGATGAGAATATGAATAGAGATGCGTTGATGAAGATGAGGTTGGCGCTTGTAGAGCACCTGTGAGCGCCCATCCGAAAACGGTACGTTGAGCGATCGGAGTCCCTGGTGCTTAAATCCGTAGTCCTTTCTTTAGCACTTGAGGTAGGATGTTGGCACCTAGCAACAGCTTGATTTCTGAGGGTCTCTCTCGAAAATCGTCTGCCATTACTAAGCCTTTTAGATGTTGCCAATCGCTATGTATTTTTTGTCGGCCGGGGCAGTACTTCGTGATGAGCGAGATGACTTGAGCGTCGAAGTCGAGTTTGACCTTGTCGTCGTTCTGCGGTGAAATTGTGAGGCGTGCAATGCCACGCACTGGTGGGCTATTGAAGCCGCTAATTTCCAGCAAGCTATGTTCATGCGGTTAAAAACCGATGCCCGCACTTTTCAACAGGCTTTTTGCGACACACGTTGTTTGTGAAGCGCTGTCGATCAAGGCACGAGCAATGTGTCTGCGTCCGTCGGGCCCTTGCAGCTGGACGAGTACTGTTGGTAATAACGTCGTGCACACAGCTAAAGTACCAGGTAGTTGTAGATTACAGTAGATCTGACTGCCTTTGCCATAGACAGTTGGCAAAGTGTCTGTTGACGTTACATGTGCAGAGGACGACTTCTTCTCGTGCAGCACCGAATGGTGATTTTGACAGCGAGTTCGGCACCGATTGCTTGACCTGCAATCTGCGAGCTTGTGTGAGCCTAGACAATTTGTGCACAGTCCTTTCTTGACGACAAATTGCTTGCGTTCCTG
>JAPYYV010007869.1:0-13118 GCA_030522625.1 Copidosoma aretas | reverse complement strand
TGACAAATATGTTCTTTAATGTCGTACCAAACGACTGGTAAAGTCTCAGATCGATTCAGAACCTGTGAGCAGAAATATGAACATTTCTTTTAACACGGGGTTTTATGGGAATTCATGAAATCGTACCGAATCTCATATTTTTCATTTTTTGTTTGAAAAACTCCTAATGATCATATTTTCAAATAAATAATACATTTTATTCATTTATTGTTCATGAACGCGTTTGTATTTTGATTAAAGCGGTTAAGAACGTTATAAACGATTATTTATTGATATTGTGAGATATTTGATGCGATAGCAGACGATATTGCCTCACAGATGTGTCACATTTTCTATACATAGATATTTTTATGTTTTCTGTCTCTTTCTAAGATCGCGCTATCTCTCTCTTGCCGGGGGAACTCCCTCAAGTAAAAATTTCAAATTATCATCGTATTATGCACTCATATTTATGGTTGAATTATAAATTTTTAGAAATGACTAATAAAAGTGCTTTATTGGTTATGTGAAAATAATTATTCTATAAATATTATGTACATTTATACATGTACTCGTATAATCTCAATCTTAAATATCAATTGGAGTCATTTACTAGTATTGAATTTGTAAATATGATATGCTAAATCTGTGAACCAACTTCTTGCATTGACTATATTAGTGCAATTTTAAAGCGAATTTTTATGTGTATATATATACATATCTACCTATATTATATAGTTGTACTGTGTGGTGCTGACGCTCTCCTACGCTCCCCCACACCTCTCCACGCTCCCCTACATACTTACCCAGATACTCCCCCACTTATCTAGTTATTTAAAGGAGTAACAAATGATAGAAGTCTACTGTATTATATAGTTGTACTTCTATGGCATATTAGCTTTTTCAATTTAAAGAACCTTTTGCGTACAGTTGTGAAAATTATTAATCAGTTTATTGAGGTAATATTTTTTATGACTTAATTTTTTTTATGCAATATATCCTATTTATAGGTTTACAAAAAGCAGCTATATAACCATAATAGTATGGAGCCAAAATGAAGTGTTATGTTATTATAATGTAACAGAAAACACTTTATTTTGAAGATGACAATTTTTCCAGTTTATTGAAACTCTTCAAATATAAACCGTTGCACCGTAGAAGATACTCTTATAACTTTATTTTCAATGTTATATACATAAAATTATATACGTTAATAAGAAATTAAATGAGTTATAAGTTATTTTAAAATACAAGAACTTAGTGTTAATGAATAAAGTAATCAGAGAATTATATATGAAGTTTATCCTGATCATTTTAAAAATTTTAATTTGATTGTATATAAAAGTATAAAAATTATGTCGCAAATATTTCTTCTGAGACATCATTTTTTTTCAATATTTTCTGATTTAATTCGAATTATTATGTTATTAAGATTGTAAAATCAGGAAAATGCTGCATATAACTGACTATGAGAGAAAAATGAATTTTTAAAATACAAAACTTTAACCTTGATATTTATTTATGGTTTTTGAAAATGCCAGAACTATAGAAAATGGTTATCTATATAAAATAAATGGTAAAGAAGGCGTATTTCCTGAATTTAAAGTTATTCTAGGAATAAAAACATTATTCTTAATTTATATTCCAATAATGGTTTCTGCTTTTATATCGTATTTCTATCACTCAGTAATTTTTAGACGTGTTTCATTACATAAACCATCAGTTATACTTAAATTTTTTACCAACATTACCATTGCACCTACTTTTAGATTTGACTTACGGGGTAGGAGACCTGTTCTGATACTATTTAAAATTTCTACGTGAAAGTTTATAGATACGCTGTCATCAGTTTTATGTTCCCCTTTATAAGTGGCTCTATCGATACTGTAACAAACATTTGTATCTCCTGACATCTGTTCTTATATCTTGTTATTTAAAAATTTATTGTCTTTATTGTCTGATGTTAAAATTACGGTATTCATTGACGAATTTGAAAAATCACCAAATGTGTTTGAACAAACATCAGTGGCTTTCCATTTTTTTGGAATTTTAAAATACTTTGTTTTTTCTCTACCTATTTCCAAAAGCAATTCAGAAAATAATTCATTGACAGAACGCATGTTTACATTTAATTTTAGAATTTAAAAAAATCACCAAAGAACTGATAATTCAATTATTTGTTGAATAGTTACACTTCCATTATTGTTTTATTACTGGAGAATTCGAAGGAAATCACCTCCTAAAACTATAATCTTATCACTAAACCATGTATCCGTGTCCCATAAATACCGTACAGTTCTATCAACAATTTCTACAGCTTTTTAAGGAATCAGTGAAGCTTCATTCTATATTAATAAATCTACTCTACTCAATTTTTTTCATCCGAATCTAATTCTAACAATGAAAATTCTATATTTTGTAGATCTAATGGTAATCAAAATGTTCTATGGCTTATCATCCCTTTTGAAAGTAATACAGATGCTATACCTATCCATGCCATCAAAAATTATTTTTTTCTTTAGAAATGAAATAAAAATCATTTTTTTAAGAAGAAATGTTTTACGTAAACCTTCTTGACCATAAATAAAAAAAATTTTATGTCTTTCTTCTTATATCGTTTTGAAAATATATTTTTGATCGTTTTTTCACTTTAAATAACTAGAATCAAGCACTTATTTACAAAAAAACCTTTTTTTTAAATAATCCTCTACATATTTTGTACAAATAATATTTGCCTTTGGCAAATTGCAATTTTCAGAAGTCTTATCTGCTAATTGTCAAATCTTTATTAATTCTAAAAGAGCTCGATTTCCATGAACAGAATCAAAATTTTCTGTAGAATATTTTTTGTACTTATTCAAAATAGTATCTCCATCAATATTTTCTAAAATAAGAATTAGGAAAAATTTTTCTTAATCTAAATTGCATTATGATATTGCAATTTTTATTGAAAATATCCTCAATATTAAAGTCTTTTTCTATTAAACCCTTAGAAATGGGAATTTCTTTGAAAGTATCATAAATAACTTCATCTTGTGTCCTCAAGTCTATGAAAACAGTTACTTCTCTTACTTTATTTGTTATTCATTTTAAAATAGAGATGCTATTGATCTTTAGGAGATACGTTTAATTTTTCTATTGATATAGATGTTCTTAATTTTTTACGTCTACACTATAATTTTGTTGTATTATAACAAATATAATATTCAGGAATATTGACGTATTTTACAGATTTGGCAAAATTATCTTTATTGATTAATTTAAACCAAGCAGTAAGTAGGGTCTCCCATTTTCCAAGAATTTGGCGATCAAATTTTCGTCGAAAACTTTTTTTTTTCATATTTCTAAGATTGACAGAAAAATTTATAACCGTGTGACTACGACTACAAATGGCGAATTATTGAAATGGCCATGCTGCTTTCATCGGACTAATACATCTAGCATCAATATATTCTGCAATTTTATCGTTGACTTCTTTTTCAGAATCGTCTTTTTCAATTTTAACGAAGTCTCTATCACTTTTTTAATGAATGAAATCATAGATATATTTTACTCTTTTAATTAATGCGTTATATTTAACATCAATGTAATATTCATAATTGAATAAAAAAATAGATCATATGGAACGACAATTGAATTATCAACTGACTTTTTCCTATTGCTATTTGTTAGTCTGTACATATTATTTTCAAATAAGTTATCTATTCTTAAATATTCCGGATAACTATGCACTTAAAAATTTGTTTTTTTACTTAAAGGTTTGGGATATTTTTTTCTACAAACTGTTTTATTTCTGATGACTTAAGGACTATAACTATCATGGGATTCGTGAAGCATGTGTTTGGTTACTAATTTTTAAAGCCAACTATTATTTGATGGTATCTCTGCACAACTAGATTGATTAATATCTTAAGGTTTAATAATTTTATTATCAACAGCGTTACTTAAATATAAGGATAAGGTGATCGCCTTGAAATTCAATAGTATTCAGGTAAGCTAAGTCTTTTCCAAAAATATTTTTTTTGGTTATGTCTTCTAAAATATGATGATATTTCGTGTAAAATAATCTTACAATAATATTTAATACATTATTAGGTCTTGTATTTTTTAGGAAACATTTTAAAACTGCTTAATTTCATTTATTTAGGATAACAAGTTACAGCTATAAATTAATCTGGTCCATCATGTATTTTCATAATAGCCATTGCATCCTGATAATATTCCTGCATATATCTAGGTCCACCCATGTATGTTGCTGGTAAAATAAAGAGAATTTAAATTTATTTCTTTTTTGCAATTTTTAGAGATATTTGATGTTCTCTTTATGACATGATCTAATAGGCCACTATAGGATTCAATTAATGAAGTTTTCATTGATCCTAAAAAAGTTAATTATACTGCTTTCAACCATAATATGAGTATGTAAAAAAAAATGCTAAGACAATCTACCAGTATGCAACAAAATATAGCGCCAGATTCTTAATTTATATTTTTTATATTTTGAATGTTTATAGTAATCATCATTCTAGCCTTAATCTCCTAATGGAATTAAAATAGGGAAAACAATTAGATACACGAAGTGAGATAATTTATTCAAGTATGTATAAGTAGGTATATTACTAGGTAAGTTTTTCGGGTAAACACAAAGGTTAAAGTTATCAGATACTCCATAATAAGAAACTACGATGGTACCACCGCTAGCAATAGTTTATTTCATTATATTTATATACAGATATAATCGACTATAGTATGGTGTTACCTTATTTTTTTGTGTTTTTCGTTGGAGGGCGATAATAGGGGTAGAAAAAAATACATGTTACTTGTACTTTATATAGACCTAAACTATACATTAAGTTCTTAATTTACTCTGGCTGAGAGTATAAGATGCTTGTCCCTAGATCTGGTAGTCTTAGTTTGCCCCCTAGGTACAGTTTTTTTTTAAATTTCATTATTTTTGTAGTATTTTTGTATGTAGTTAGGCATTGGTAAAATAAATAAAACTAATTATTTTTGTCAGTATTTGCACTAAATTTAGGTATTTTTTAGAAAAATTTCAGACATATTTTAAAGATGTTTTGTATCAGTTCTAGAAGGGACATTTTAAGGTTTCCAATTTGTTTTAGAAACATTTTTAGGTCTTCAGTTGGAACATTTCTAAGTATGAAAGAAACAACGTACGATGCTATGTAAAAGAGAGAATAAACTTTCCAGTACCTTATTTTAAAGAAAAAAGATTCTGCGGCATACAAATAATAATTATTAAATTATAACAATAGTATTTCCTGTAACCTGCGATGAATTTATCATTTTTTTAAAAGATTACGCCTGTCTCCAACACACTATACGGTGATAATACGAATACAAAAGTCGTCATCATGCAATTATTGGAAGAATTTACTATAGAAATAATATATCCACAGTTGAAATATCTATAAGTGTTAATAAATCATTTTAAACTATGTATACATTATTCTTGTATACTCACAAAAGTTTTCCAATGAAAAATAGGTTTTTTTTTTAAATACTAATGAGAGTAACATAATTTACAGCTATTTTCATAGAAAACTAAGTTTTCATCGAAAAACATACATATAATTTTAAAAGATATAATTGTTCAACATAACTATCCACTTATGTAATATTATTAGATCATACCATGTAATAATATCAAATAATGTTAAAATATCTATGCAACATTTTTTTTTTTTTTTTTATGTATACTATAATAAATGTATTAACAATATATCATGGGACTTATTACAAGCTCTTTAACAGTAAAAAATGGTTAATCCCTTCAAAAGTTAAAGCCAATTAAATCTTGGGCTTTGGACAAAAAATGTATTTTTTAATTGATTTTTTTGTTAAATTTCTTCAAGTTGCTGTCATTTTTAACTTGATAAAATTTTTCTTAACAAACTAACGCCTTATTCCAAGTGCCTCGAAAAACCTCTAATTTATAGCATGGCTGACTAAATTTCGTTACTTTTGGCTTTTATTTTTTTTGACTAGAGGGCTCCGCCTCGTGCACACTTCGCGTGCCAACCCCCAACATTTATTCTAACACATGTATTCCTATGATTTTTAAAGTAATATTGAATAATTAGCTATTTTATAACATACACTTTTAATTCTTACCTAACTAACAACTTTAAATATATTTTTGTTTTTTTTTTAAATGTCATTTTTGAATTTACCTGCTCTTGACCAGTCTCGACCAATCGCACGACGAATAAGAAGCCTTAAGTCCCGTGACAATTAATCTTTTATCATTAGATGGTCAGCTGACCGTAATTTTTCACCATCTTATTATTATAACTCTCCAAGGTCCTTGAATCAAAGCTTTGAACTACGCTCTAATTCTGTCTATAAATTGCTGTAGCAAATGAAACCACATTAAGCCTTAAGACGGATTATGAAACCTTGAATTAAAAAAAAAGGCAAAAATTTCATAACAGAAGAATGTGCGACAGATCAGTTGCATTCCGAAAAGATATTTTGTATATTTAGGATGCAGTAAGATCAGTAACTAGTCGTGATTCAAAAACCAAATTATATTTAGTAGAAGACGAAGAAATGCAATTATTGGATTCTCCGAAAAAATTTAAATATCGGGTAATTGTACTTTAACAATCTAACTTGCTATACTTGCGACTTAAGAGATTATTATTCTTATCATTTCGTAAGTTGTATTGTTATCTTAAGAACTAAAAAGGCAGTATCAAAATCTGACGATTAAGAAATTGTTGTATAGTACAAAGTAAGTAAATATTTCAACGAAAATGACTGGATAGTTGTCATTCACGATAAATGGTATCATGGTCAAATAACAAAAATTAAAAACGAATTGCTAAATGTTAGTTATATGGAACAATATTATGGTTTATCGTGGCCCAAACATTCTGACATACTGATGATCTATCCGACCCAAAAATGATGTAAAATAATTTGCCCACAAGAAGATAAGACGAAAAAAAACATATTTACAATGAGTGATAAAATTCACAAAACAATTTTCACAATCTCAAAAAATTGTGTAATTTCTATTGCTTATATAGTGTCTCCATTCAATAAGTGATTCTTTTTTCTAAACCTAATAAAAGTCTACATTATTGTTTTCAATAAAATATATGAAACAACAAGATGCAGCACTTATAAGCTTCTACGCATCATCTTGTATATAACTTAGAAATACAAGGCTTTGTTGCTCTATTACATTCATGTGCAGTGCCCGTGCCTGTGCTTCAACATCAGTCAAATGTATGTACTTTTATATTACACATAAAATCAAGTAATAAATAAATAGAATAAAATGTTTTAAGATTTTTACCCTTTTTCGAACACAAGCAACTAAGACCTAGTACAGCTTAATTTCTTGAAGGAATTTATGAACAGACTAAAAGCATTTTTCAAACCCCTAAATTTGAGCTCTTAAACAATAAAACTGTTTCTTTGATGTGTACAAGTGTATTGGAGCCATTTGATGCAAGAATAGTGCGGATTTACCAGACATTTGAGGACTTAACGTATTTTTGATGGCTAATAATTCAAGTTTATTGACTCATTACAATGCTAAACATGAAATCTATGAGAGTTACAACAACTTTTAAAACTGTGGTCCCTCCAATACCTTGCACATAGTGAATAGAGTCAAAACTTACAGCCAGTTTTTTATCAAAAAAAAAATTAAGAATTACGAAATTTTAAGTTCAAAACATAAAACTAATCTCACTCTAACATTTTGGCGGCTAATTTTTCCTGACTTATCAGTGCTTTACATTAAAGCTTATTTCAGGCACTTTATTAAAGCTTTAGTTTCTTAAACAATGTTGAGTGATTGAAAAATTACAACTTCTTAAAGTAGTTTTACAAAAAAATCGAATCACCCATATATTTTTTATCCAAAGACGCAACTTCAATTGGTAGTCACGTTTGAATGAATTAACATTTTTAACTTTTTGAGAGCTCATTTCAAGCACTTTAAGTAACTGATAATAGAATTGTTCAGCTATTGGTGACAAAAATTTACGTACAAGAGTGTGTGCAGCATATCACGTTTTTTCGAATTTTTGCTCGAGTTTTCATAATAAACTAAAAAAACGTCCGTGATTCTCAACTTTTTGCATGTTTACCAGTTTTTTCATATGACTGGGTGTATAGAGAAAAAAAAAATGTGTCTCATAGATATACTTCCAATTGTTTTTTTTTTTTTCAAAAAATTGAGTTTTTAAAGTAGTAATAAGTTGTAGAATCACCCATAGATACATATATATACACATGTTTTTCAGTGAATATGTATAACATACACAATAATGCCAATAAATTTTTCCTACATCTCTGTTGATAACTCATGCATGCCAAAATACGAACATGTTAGAGTGTGGTGTAATTTTTAACAAATCTTGCAAAAATACATGTTTAAATAAAAACAAAAATTGTTTTTCTGTCTAAGACCGATACACCTAAACTGATACCAAGCTAGTAATGGCGTATTTCCCTTCAAACCTATCAAAAAAAAATTTCAGCTAATTTTTTAAGTATCTGAAGAATATATACAGGATATTTGAGTAACAAAATAAAATGTTGTGGTACCTAATGCAAAAAAATAAAATTCCTACCTACTGAGCAACCGTACCCCGAACTGATACCAGGCTATAATATTTCTAATTAGTGCAATCTATATTAATTTTCTCCATTTTTTTCTCAGCTCATAGTATTGAATAAAAAGTTTGATGAACTTTGTGTCATATTTTGTCATAATTATTTTGTTATGAAACTTTCTCGTATCAAACCAGACTTACAGTAAATATTTATAAAATTGTATAATCTTCTATAAACGTTAAGGTATAGTAACTAATGCAGCAATATTTATTGTTGCTACTGCAACAATAGCCTTGATTCAGTTTATGTTGTATGTAGTAAGCACTTATAGTTAAATCAAAAATACTTATATATTTCTTATTAAAAGAACAAAGAACACGTAAAGATTTAATATGAATACAGAATAGATGTAAAATTTCTGGTCCTTTAAAATGCTGTGTACCCCAAGCAGAAGTAATCTTGATTGTTTCTTTTCAAATCATTATGGGCACGAATATGGTTTCTGTAGCATCACGGTCTTAGGGCTGATTCTCAATAATGTTTATACTAGAAAAACTGGAGAAAAAAAATTACTGCATGCTTATATTTCGATATTTGCTGTAAAACTGAAGACAGGCAGTGCCAGAGGCAGCACTTTTTGTAATGCTGGCTTGACAGTGTACGTATGTTAACAGTGTCAATATACGTATTTATGTAAACAAATATTATTTCCTATATTTTGAATTTCACCGCAGAAATAAGTTTTGTCTAAATTCACTTACTTAACAGTATTTGACCCTTAAAAAGTAAGAAGGGGTATAAAATTAGCAGGATTGCATGTACAAAGAGTAAAAAAACTAGATAAAATCATTGACCTTCATCTAATTTGATACATTGTCATTAGGATGGTAAGCAACAATAAGCAGCCTCATTAAATTTAATTTAAAGTAGTTATTACTATTTAATCATCACAAATGAATACTTTTACGTTAAATAAATGAGTAAAAAAGTGGTAATTAAAAATATGACCCTTTTTTTCATTTTTACTAGCTGAATTCTGCTTGTCTAGTATGTCATACCAGTTGTACTACGAAGGAGTAAAAATAATTTAAATATTTTTTAGCATTGACTTACTATACAGATTCAGATAGAGTGTTAAACATTAATTAAAAGTGGAAAAAAATCAGATGTTCAGCTGAAAAAAAATACCTTTCAAAGTGTTGGTTTGTGGACAATTAATATCATAAACATCATATTTGATCATGATAGGCTCGGCAAACAAATTATGGAAATGACTTTTTTTACTTCATAGAAGACAGAAACAATCATCGGTCTTAAAAAGCTGTATTCCTGCACTTAGCTGCATCCAAAGTTTGTACTCGCTCTTGCTCAATCTATCTCATGTTGCGGATACATTCTACATAAATCCACATAATATATCAACGCGAAGAAATATTTGGATTGTTTTGACACCCTTGTAGCCCAAGTAGTGGCAAGTGCAACTGGCATGACATATACTTGATAAGCAAAATTGAGCGAGTCAAAATGAAAAAAATGGTTATGTTTTCAACTACCAGTTTTTTATTTATTCAACGTACGCGTATTTATTTATTTTAAAATGAATAGTAATAACTACCTAATTTAATGAGGCTTCCTTTTAATGCTTGTTATCCTAATAACACTGTATCAAATTACATAAAGGATACAGATTTAATCTACTTTTTTTACTCTTAGTACATGCAATACTGCTAATTTTATACCTTTTCTTACTTTTTAAGGGTCCAATACTGTTAAGTAAGTAAATTGGGGCTAAACTTGTATTCGTCGTACCATTCAAATAAAGAAAATAATATTTATTCATATAAATTCTTATATTGACACTGTTGACATATGTACTCTGGCCAGTCAGCGTTGCAAACAAGCGCTGCCTCTGTCATTGCCTGTCTTTATTCTAACAGCGAATATTGACCTAAAAAGTTAAAAAAATCACTCAATTTTCAAATCATGGACATACAAAGTATAGACCGAGCATCCAATGTCATAACTTTAAAGCTCGAGAGGACTGTGCTGAAGGTAGTGCGTAGGCTATCCGCCTCTCTCGCACCTCTTCTCTGCGATTGTATGTTGTCGGCGCTGCAAGAAAAGCTACTATAGAAATAGTGACTAAAATGTATAGGTGCAAGAGAGATACATACCCTACGTAACTCCTTCAGCTTAGTCCTCTCAAGCTTTACACTCACTAAGCAGGTACCTGGTCTATACTTTATATGTCTATGGTTCAAACATGATTTTAAAGTGATGACTTACTAAATTAATACTGTTGGACAAAAGAAGAATAGTTCAAGAATCATCAATTGCGGGCTTTAGTAGATATCGAAGCACGCGCACAGCTGACGTTATACTGTCGCTGCTCCAACCACTACTATATCTATACATGCTTGCAACTCTGGCAGCAGCAGCAAATTTGAACTTTACTGCATTGCAGTTGCGTACGAACAAACACACAACCAAACACACACATATACACACACAACAAACACGATAGATCGGTATGGAACGTCAGCAATCTCAAATTTCACACAAAACTGTATGCAAGAGTATGCTTAAGCATATGATTCAGTGTAGAATTCGAGATCGCTATACATATTATAGGTTTCGCTGTTGAGTCAGGCCAGAAAGAAACGATTTAAATTAATCGAGCTCAATTTAGTTTTTAAGTAGCCAAACAAAAACTTTTATTCAGTTATGCATGAATGTAACAAAAACCAACTTTTATAAGGTTCTTATTCGACAATACTTGCAAATAATCCTATTTAAAAAAAATATATCACGCTACTGAAGCCTTTTATTGGAGGGGTGATTTGTTGAGGAAAATCATGCAGTTCTTAAAGCGTGAAAGTTAACAAACGGGATTTTGAAAGAAAAAAGAAAAAAAAATTAAATTAGCGGGTTACATACTAACATAAAAATGAAAGAATATGCAATAAAAAAACAAGTTAGTGGATGCTTGGGCACCCAACGATAAAGTTATACTTCTTTAGCGGAGAATATAGGAAAATAGATATAGCTTTTATGAAAAAATATTTTTAAGAACCCCATTTGATGTATCTAAGATGGTAGAATTATCGTTAGATTGAGGATATCGTTTAATTGGGTGTGGTTTCAATAAATATTTTGATGTTTATCAATAAATGTAGAATTATCAAGAATATATTTTGTAGGTAAGAGAAGCACAAAATATAGATATGGCACGACACGCAGCCAGGCTGGCTAGTAAGAGACGGCGAGCAATATATGTATATATATACTAGTAAGGCTCCGCCCCCCTGAGCGCTACGCGCGCCAACCCCCCAAAAGTAGATCACTGACAAAAATTTATCATTTATTATTATGTAGTCAAGCAGTTAAATAATTTTATTTTAATTAATCTTTAAACATTCATCATACAATTTAAAACAATGTATAAGTTTAAAAATACAAGCAATTATTATTGAAATGATTTTTCCACTCCACCTTGTGGTAATCATTCAGGAGCGCTTTTTTTATAGTGATTTTCCCATTTATCTTGGTAGCATAGGCATTATACTAGCTTAAAGTAACTTAAGTTAGTGTACGATAAACTATACTTCATAGCTTTTCAAACCACTTTAATGATACTAAAATAAGTAGGCCTCATCCACTTTTTAATCCTGATTTGAATTTTAAAAAAAATTAAACGAACTTTATCATAAAGAATAATAATTAATTATAAATTAAATATTTAAATATCAGCATCTAAAATTTCTTCCCAAACAATATTGTCAATACTATTGTTATCATTTAAGTGCAATTGTATTAATATATTATTTGGATTCTTGCATCTGGACAATTCTACATATAATTGTCCATGAGAAAATAACGGCTTATTCAAGAAAAGACCTGTTTTATCAAAACTCTGATATTGACATTTATTTATAGTCAATGCAAATGCTAATACTATTAAACATAGATTTCTGTATGAATCGAAAGGTAAAGAAGAATTTTTTCCAGAATATAATGTTATTCTAGGTATAAAAACTTTATTTCTAACTTTTACAAATGTTTTTATTTTTATTTAAACATGGACTATAAATATTATGCGGACCATGCAACATGTATTTAATAACTAATTTTTTCAGCTTTTTATCATTTGAGGGAATCTCTGCAGGTATAATGTTATCAATATAATCAGGTTTTTTAATTTTGTTATCAGAATGCAGCGTGACCGATATATAAG
Organism: Copidosoma aretas; assembly: GCA_030522625.1. Lineage (NCBI taxonomy): Eukaryota > Metazoa > Arthropoda > Insecta > Hymenoptera > Encyrtidae > Copidosoma > Copidosoma aretas. Next base: position 307 of record JAPYYV010007869.1, on the reverse strand, counting down.
CGTGTGGTAAACCTCTTTTTTGAAATTCAATAGTGTAAACATATGATATTATTTTATCGAATGAAGAATTTTTTGTTATATCATCCAAAATAAATTGTAACTTTGTATGAATCAATCTTACTGCTATATTTAGTATGTCATTTGGTAAAGTGTTTTTAGGAAAGTCTTTTAATACATTTTTCATTTCTTTCCATTTGGGATTGCATGTCATTGCATCTTGATAATGCTGTTGCATGTATCGTGGTCCATCTATATACGTTGAAATTAATATAAAAAAGTATCTAATTTGATTTTTTTTTTTTTTTTT
>JAPYYV010007867.1:0-13065 GCA_030522625.1 Copidosoma aretas | reverse complement strand
TATATGTGACCGAACTATATATCTATACTTTAAAGCCACAGTAGGCAAGCTGATCATAAGCCTACTCTTTGACAGCTTTTTTTCATACTTTCTAATTTCTGTAACGTCCGTCAATGGATTGATGGATTTGATTTAATTTGAGCTTAAAATGTTTAGATCGTAGCTTACATTCATCTTTATTGTTTTTATTTCCCGAAACTTTGCTGTATGTAGGTAGAGTAGGTACTAATGATACAGGGCTTTGATTGACTGTACTCTCAGATAGAGGTTTTGATCCATGTTCTGCTGACTGTGTGGAGTTGGGTACTTCTCTAATGGAAAACTTATCCATTGTATGCTCATTTATCAAAAAATTTGCAATCTACACAAAAAATGCACATAGAAGAGAACTATAACTCATGTTGAAAAGGTCTGCTTTTAGCTATACTTGTTTGCTCAAAGCTCAAACTTTTTAACACTTTCATGTCAGCCTTTTTTCTTTAACCTGAAGAAAAATATAAATCATATACAAGGAAGATCTCACAGATGTTGCAGCTTGTACTGCTTATGATTCTGTTCTGCTGTATTACATGTTTTTACTTTGATTATCATTCGTAATACATTGTCAGCCGTAACGTTGTATTACAGAAAACAAATATTTCTCCATTATGCATTAAACAATGCGAGACAGCTGTTGTAATGGATTTAAAATATAGCTAATACGTATTTTGCTTGTCGTAGGTGCTACGTCCAAATCGGCCTGATATAGATGCACAAGTAAGGAGCTATCCAACCAAACAAAAATACTCCATACAAACTGTATCTTCTTCTTACCGTATGAATACAACCTTCTAGTAGACCAATAAGTAGGTGAATTTTCGCCATAATAATATTTATCAAAGCTTTTTTTCAGTTTGCGGTTGAAGTAAAGTTATGGCTAAGAGGTTTGCAAGACGCATCTAACTGTCTCGTCAGACGGTCAAGTCTCGAATAAAGAACCCGAGACAAAGAGTGACGACTGAGGTCTGACTGAACTGACTGCAGTGCAAACTATGCAAGATACACTCGCAGAATCATACTTGATTCGCGTCTGGGCCACGGGTTGTAGGCTTGTAGGAAAGGCGATAAAGAGAGAGACAAGAGATCGCGTCCAAAACTCAACAATTGATCTTAAAAGGTAATTATAACTGTGTCCAACCTATCAAGTTGTTGCCATGCTATCCATTTCGCTCTAATGGATCACGGATCAGCAGGGTTGCCAGTGCATTAGAGGAACACAAATAGTATATTAGTGACTTATCTTTCACAGAAATAGTGACTTAATAGTGACTTTTTCCTAAGCAATTTAGGAACTATGGAGAAAGCTGGTCCTATTTTCTTTGACATTTCAGAGCTTATCTGCAGGATTTCAATGAGAAATTTGTAGGATATGTAAAGTAATTAAAGGAGAAGATAAATAATACATCGAAGGGATAATACTATTCATTAAGATTAAAGTAAATTGTTCTTTGAATATTACAGCCAGTACTCTGATTTCAAAAAAATAAAACAACATTTTTTGTAGTCATCTTTGAAAAATATCACAATTTAAAGTCATGAATTCTAAAAATTACGGAATCTTATACGTTACAAAGGGCCATGATTTGCAATAAATAATAAAGTTTCCGGATAAGATTTCACAACAGATTGTATAATACGAAATAAGGATACTTGATGCGTCGAAAAAAAAACATCTCAATAGAACTATAATTTGACAAGTGTATGCTGACAACTATCTGAAAATTCACTTGAAACACAGACGTTTTGGTTTTTGTCTGATTTTAATTTTTGTAAGCTTATTTTGTTCCTTAAATGATTGCAAACAACTTTACCGATTTGAATTTTCAAATCTTATAGTGTGCAAAAAAGCTAGCTCTAATTATTGTTGGTTTCTAATCGTTTGGGGACGAACAATTAAACCCATTTTTTTGACCACTAATTATTTTGAAAAATTCAGATCGTTAAGGTTGTCGGTGTTGGTTCAAAGAAAAATATACCTTTTAAAGAATAAAAATCGAATCAAAAACAAAAGTCTCCATGATTTAACTGACTTTTTAGAAAATTCACAGTATAGACTCATGTTATACTGCAAATTTCAATAGAATAATATTTTTCTAAAATCTCAACTACCCTTAATTCGTACAAGAATTTGTGTTTTTTTTCAAATTTCTTTGTCTTATGAAACTCGCAGAAAGTTTCCAGCAGGGAGATGGTAAAATTTAATTTTCTAATTTAGCCTATAAAACTATCTTTTAATGAGGAGTTCATTGCTCTGAATTATCTGCATGAGAAACTTGTTATATTCTTTTATGGATTAAAAAAAAATTGCAGAAAGAAAGATTTTAGTTAAAAAGATCACTTAAACTAGGCACATTCTGGGTAAGCAGACTTTCCACAGTAAACAGAATTATAAGGTAGTTCCATGGCTAAATTTAGCGTAAACTTATGAGTATTATCATGGAATATGTATTAACAAAGACATTGTGTTTATAAATGAGTTAATTTATTGATGGCACTGTTTCCAAAGGAACTTCTAAAAAGAGCCAGAAATTATTTTTGCTATTTTTTTGCGTATAAAAAGAATTCTAGAGATGTTAATTCCTAATAAATTGAAAAAATTCTTCAAAATATGATAGAGAATCATTTAAAATCATTTTTAAGGATCAAACAAGGCTAAATTTTTAATTAAACTAAGCCGAAGCCTACTTTTAAGACGCGATAGGAGTAATTTTCGCTGGTTTTTTACATATAAACAAAATTCTAGATATATTCATTCTCTATAAATTTGAAATTCATTCAGAATAGGGTAAAGAATCATTTGGAGTCATTTTTGAAGATTGAACAGGCCTAAATTTTTAATTAGACTAGGCCTTAGCCTACTATTAAAACGCATTTAGAGACGCACGTGAATGTGTGAAATTAATATGTAAAAATAATTATTCATGTAAATAATACAGATAATATTACGGCGAGAATTTTTATAAAATTCTATGTTCTAATACATTTTCTACAGATTCGGATAAAATTTTTCTTTGCTAGTCTGAACATAATAAAGTGTATGATTGTTACCGATTTGAGCAGTAAGTCCCATACGTTCTAGCTATTAGAAAAAATTATTTTTGTACAGAACAAATCGTAAAACTACACTTTGTTAAGAGTTGGTTTGGGCATAGTCTAATTAGAAATTCAGCCAAGTTCAACCCTTAAAAATGATAATAAATGATTTTCCATCATATTCTTAATAAGTTTTTTAATGTATAGGGAATCAACATCTCTAGAATATTTTTCGTAATATTTACAGATCGGAAACTATTTTGCATCCATCTCTAATGTTGGACTTTAAAATCCGAAAATTGTTGATGCAAATAGCGCAAGTTTCCTTGGAATGGCCCATTTGTATGACATTTCAATTGATTGTCACATATATTATAATTTTAATCGTACAAAATAAACAAAATTTATATTTCCAAGGCCTGGAAATACAGGGCTGAAGAAAAGCAAGCCCTGGATTGTGCTACCCTGGCTGTAATGACGCCCTTGAATCCCTCAAAAAACAGGGCGTAATATCTATATGGCTACAAAGTAAGTGCATACCATTTTTTGCTAGATCGATCAGTGTATTTTCCGTATATTTTTGATTCATTGTTATCATTTTTGTTGACTTTTCTTATCATTTAGGCACAGAAAAAAAGTGTGATTGTTGGCAAAAAAAATTGATGTAGGACTAAAATGTATCCAAAAAACTGAATAAAAACCTCGGACCACTCTCTCTCTCTCTCTCAAACCCCCACCACCACTGAGGAACCTTCTAAGTTTCCGAAATCAGAGAAGTTTTTGGCAAAAACAGATTATTGATATATTGAGCAGTGTAACATATTTCCTAGAAGTTGTGTATTATAATATTAAATAAAGAATTTCTTTAAATTTGTTTTGGGCAATTGCATTCAACCGTACAAAATATCAGCGGTCTACTCCTACAGGTAATGATCTTACTTGATAAAATCAGTAAACATTTACTGTCCATTCAAAATCACATGAGTTTCCTTGTCATACTTTCTTTTTTAATTTCAATTGAAGGACACTATAGTACGACAGGAAAGTCAAAAAACTAATGTTGTAAGCGTACATTATTTCTCGCGTCTGTATTCATAAATTTTATCCAAAATTTTGAGCGAGGATACATTTTTATACTCAATAAAATGTTTCTTACAATTTATTTGATTCTCATAATAATTATTGTCTTCCTGAACACCTTAAGCATTGCTAGTATTGTTGATTGTTGATGCATGACAGTTAATCAAATCATAAGTGTTTTTTCCAAATAATTTGTATGTGTATTATTTTGAGTAAAATATCTGCAAACGCGATAATGTACAAAAAATGTAAAATTTTTCTTACTAATTATTATGAGAATGTCGATTTATTATAAATTACAACTTACAGAGCTTTTGGATCTTTAACTACTGTTTAAAATAATAGATTCTTCTTGTTTTCCCACCAATTCTTTCTTCTTCTTCTTATGTATCTTAGCCATGACTTGTATGTGTTTTTGTACCTAAGAAATAACATATAACTCATAATGTTGTTTCAATAACTTAGATTCTAATTTTATATTTAAACAATTTATCGAAAATTATAGTGTCAGATACATTTATGTAATTGAAGTAAATGTACCATCCGAATACCGAAAATGAATTACTCATAGCAAAATAGATATTATTCAATTGTAACACTTTTTTGAAAGTTACCATATGGTTTTACCAGTTAGAAAAACCATACAAGAATATCCATATAGCAAATGCATCTAAGAAATTCATATTAATTTTTACAACCAAAACGGGATTGAACATAAATGTATTAACCTAAGATGGTATTATAATTCGCATAGCATGCCCTCGGGGGGGTGAGGGGGGCGGGGGGGGTCCAGTATTGTAGATAAAACTCGGGAATAATTTATTAAATGATAAATTATTAAAATATTTGTGTTTTTTAGTAACATACTTGAAGCCCCCAGCTTTGGTGTTGCTGTAACACCTGTAGAAGAGAATACATTCACGTTTAATCTTGATTTAGTTGAATTTTTTAGATAGATTTTCTATATGGATATCTACGCATTTTCCTATTTGATTTTTCATAAGGTAAAACTGTATAGGTGTTAATACAAAACCACATGTGTATTTGGGGCCAAAACCATATGGTCACTTTCAATAAATCATTGTTATGGCGCAACTTTTTTTAAAATTATTGAAACACTTAAAGCTTATCATGAAAATAAACTAAATCATCAACAAATCTTATTGAAATTGAACACCTTAATTTTTAGTGGTTCGTTTGAGAAATTTCGAAACAGTACAAGCAGCACGTAATACAAGGATTTTTGTGGGCCTCTCTACGCCAACCTGCCTTCTAGACAAACCGTAGAGTATATACTTTAGTATATGCTCTTAGAGAAAAACTAATAAACCTCGTTCCATAGTAATTATTTTCAAGCATACTATGTTGATAACTATTTAATTTTAAAGCTGAATATATTAAGAAAAAGTTAATAATGCTTTTTTCGGCAACAGAAAAATAATTTTAACCAACAGTACGTATACACTCGGCGAAGATATATCTCTAAATGTTTACGATTGAATTTTCACTCATATAGAGCGAGAATCCAACCACTGTCATACGAGTGAAAATTCACTCGAAACGAGAAAAATAATTTCTCCTGATGATTGTCTCTCGCTGTAAGAGTGAAAAATAAGTTTTTCGTACGTAGCGAGTGAAATTTACGTACTATGGCGAGAGAAAACTCTATCTAAGAAAATTAAAACAAAAAACTACTTTGCTTCTCCGTAACAGGCGAATCTCGTTGTGAGACAGTATCTGACGCAGCCAAATTAGTATTGACAGTCGAATGTTTTCACTCTCTAAATTGAATCCCATTAAATTTCACTGAAAACCAATCAATATCAGTTGACTGAATAGGGACCTTTTTACTGGTTTTAACGTAGAGGGTATAAGAACATTCGACTGGCTCCATCAGATACTGTATCACGACTCACAGCGGGATTTACCTGTTTCACGTATGACAATCTCAGAGAATTAGGCACCACGCCCCAGCTATAGGTAGTTTTTTTTTCTCAATTCTCTTCGATAGAGTTTTTTCTCTCGCCGTAACGAGTGAATTTAACTCACTACGTATAAGAGACTTATTTTTCACACGTACAGCAAGAAACTATTATCTCGAGGGAATTTTTCTCTCGTTTCAAGTGAATTTTCTCTCACATGTGAGTGAATTGTCACTTGTATAACAGTGGTCAGATTTTCACTCGATGTGAATGATAATTCACTCGTAAACATTTAGAGAGTAGTAAATATGATATTACGTGCATTACAATGTGAATTGATTATCATTATGGCTTTACCTTTTAGAAAAATATAGGGAGATCCGTTTTGCCAAAGACTATCTCATAATACTGTATCTTTCATCTTAATCCATTATGTGAGAGTTGATAGAAGTTTCTTGGTAGATAAAGACAAGTTATAATGGGGGACGTACTTGGGACGAGATACTGCAAAATAAGGAACGTTGATCTGTTTAGCCGTTGAAGAAAAATAAGGCTCGTCACGCGTTTACGTACTGATGATTTCGAGATTCGCAGCAATTATATGGACTGTTTGCCTGCACTCATCCCACTGTTTACTGCTCGATTATCGACTTTTAGTTGTTTTGTGGCGTTTTCCGCCAGAATTATTTTCGATAAAGAGAGACAGAGAGAAGTTTGAGAAAAAACTCTTCTGCTTCACCATCTGCAGCCCGGCTGCCGCGTAAACTAAGAAGCATAAATAGGTTCTACGTATCTATATAAAAGTTCAATAGGGTGTTAGAAAAGTTTTATTCAGTTGAAGATCGAAGAAAAGGTAAGATAAGTATTTTTTCATATAAAGTAGGTAGGCAAGCATTGTAAAAGCTTGTATTCAAAGTGGTTTTCGCATAGCAGTTAAAGTAGAACATCACCCACCATCGTTTTGTAAATAGACAAAATTAAATATGGTCTGCATAAGTGAAAAGTAATGAATCAAAATTTATAATAAATCCAATACTGTGTAATGATACATGATTGTAGTAGGTAACAGATAAATAATAATAATTATGTAAAATGTGCGAAGAGCGCTGAAGTTTGTCTGATGTTACGCAGGCGATTCAAGTACGATTTGAGTAAGTTTGCTGTCAATAACTCTGAAAGATTGACAGTCTTTGTAAAAGTAGCTCGATAATTAGTGTGTATTAAAAAAATGTTTGTCTTTTCTGAAAACGATCATAGCATGCCAGTCGGACAAATATGATAAGCAAATTTTTTTTTTTAAATATAATGACATATTTTTACAATAATTTCTATGAACTTTTTAAAAATCTCCTACGCGTGGTTGTAGCATGCTTTGTCTATTGATTTACATGATATTGCAAGAAAGATTGTTTTTTATAACATTTATTTTTCGCTAAATGAGTTTATATAAAGAAGGATGCAAAGATTATATTGACGCTCGCAATTACTACCATGTTTTATTTTTTAAAACGGTGTATGTAGTTAGGATGGATGAATCAATGAGACTAGTTTATAAATGGCTAGAGAAATATGTCACTGGTGAAAAATCATGCGATGCAGACGACCAGGTAGCAGGTAATTTCGATGCTGAATCATTTCCAACGATCGATGACTTTAGTGAAAATGTAAGAAAAGTATATGTGAAAATGCATCCAATGACTTGCCAAGCGAGTATCCAAATCCCCAATGAGATGAATGATGTCGGTAAGATACAATTTTTTTAAGTGATAGCATTGTCGTATACAAAAACGGAATATGTATCGATTGTAGATTGTACGAACGTAAATATAAACGAAATTTTTTCCACTGCTATACACCCTGGAGAGAAAGTTGAAGAATTTATTATCGAAGCTGAAGGCGAGAAAAGTGTGTGTGCAAGTATGGGGAGTATAGGGACATCAGAGTTTGATTTAACAACCACTCAGCACAGCATAAGTTCAAAATCCACCTGCAGTAGGACATTGCAAATGAAAAGAGTAAGTATGTATGGTTAAATAATTAAGTGATGTGTAATCACTGAAACTGTAAAAAATTTCATCGTACTTGAAGGGAGAAAGGTGATATCGGATTTGTTAATTACAAAAGAAAAGCGATAATGTAGTAAAAATGATCCGTGCGAGGGTAGGGCAGCTACAACTCATCTGAAACTGGAATCTACTTGGCTGGTACTGCGTCAAAGCGATTAGTAGACAAAAATAATGGACAAAAGCAATGAATGCGTTAAGTAATAAATATTGCAAAATTTTGAAATTATTAATGTATTTATTTATTTTTACGAAAAATTTTTTATTCATATCATATTACTCTAATAAAGTTGGATGATATATGTTTATCAAAGATCTGATTTTAAAAATTATGTATATCAAATATCAAAAGATACGTAGCTCTGCTCTAGAAGTAATCAAATTCTTGAGAGTGATTTCTTTAGTGATGTACTGTTGTTCGGAGGAAAGTAATTTCGATATCTCTAAAGAGAAAAAAAGAAAACTAATACTAATATCGAGGCAAAGCCATGATTTGCTTAATACAGAATCCATATAATCACTTGTAAGGAAAAAGGTTCCAATGCAGGGATCCCAAACCAGTACCCAAACATATGGTAAAATACATCTATGTAATATACTGTAGCATACGTTTGGGAACCGGGTTTAGGATCCCTGTTCCAATGGAAAAACCGCTTAATAAGGTACCATCTCAGCCAAGCGTCAAGAAAGGGATCAATTTAATCGAGTTCTAAGAAATGTACCAAATTGGACGAGCCATATTGCAGGTATTTTTATAAACACCAAAGGGTTAAATTACATTAGTTCACCAATTAGAAGAATAATAAACATTTGATTGGTCAAAAAATATTACGATTACATTCTCTTATCTCCATAAAAATGCCTGTTATTGATCTAGGATGAATTGGTAACTTTCCTAGAGCTCTTTTGAATTAGTACCTTTTCTGTGCAAGCGACGATATGTAGTTCTTGTAGAACTGACTAATCTCAACGTTTTCCCCACACGCAATGATAAATTAAATGATATTCTAATAAGCGCTACACTTTATCTTTTAGCATCCAAAGTTCATAGAAGGATTCTTGGCAATTTGCCCTTTCTGCAAGATGTCCGGCTCTGATTTTAATTATTGCATAAGATGCAAGCGAAAATGGCCCAGTGATGTAGCGAGCAAGCCCATATATCCGATGGGCTTACCAAAATCCATTAAAGGTGCAAGTTAAAAGGTGAGTTTAAAATTGGGAGAGGAAGAGTGTGCTGTTGTGCGATGAGATGGATCGGTGGTTCAATGTGTTAGTAATATGAATAAATAAATAAATAAACAACTCCACCCGGGAAAAAATCGTCAGCTGAAAATATAGCTTACAATTGTAGCTGAAAATGTAGTTAGAAATGTAGCTGTATGATGCGTATTTTTAGCTCTATTGAAGTGTACTTGTAGTTGTATATTTAGCTGTATTTTCAGCTGAAAATACAGGTACATGTGCAGGCTTATGATACAACTACATTTTCAATATTTTCCGTATTTTACGATATATTTTCCAGTGTTTCAAGGATTGTTCAGATGATCGATCGCAGCAACATAGCACCAGCAGGAAAAGTGCTCAAGCATTGCATGATGGTGATCACATTGAAGAAATAATGGAACAGCAAAGTATTGATAAAGTGCCTGTAAACGCTGATATTTAATCGCAGCAACGTAACATAGGCGAGAAGAGTGCTTATAATAGAGAAAGACTTCAGCAACAAGCTGTTAAGGATGTGCCTGTAAACTTATTGCCGAATGCACTTATAGAAAATGTGCAGTATTTTTATGATGCCGTCGAATTTTATACACTTGGCAGATATGCACAAACTGCTCACTACATAAGTAATAATAGCTTCGAATGCGTGTTCGGTCGCTCGTCCTGTACCAGAGAATGTTTACATATTGTCGAAAAAAATCGGTTTGTACATTTTTGGCGAATTGTCGAAGGAATCACCTAAAAATGTATGGCCCCACGCCGTTATAGGAACTTAAAATAGAATCATCTTTGTGCCATTTTTATATGAAAATCATTGGCGGTTGTATGTAGCAGATGAAGCGAACAGAGTAACGTTTTTTCTTGATCTATACGGAGACCGAGAAAGCAATGTGTTTGACGCGAAATTTAAAAGATTTTTGAAAAAACTGGTTCACATGAAACTCATTGGCAACACTAATTTTACAACATCCCTCGTCCACTGCCGAAAGACTCCTACAATTGTGGGATGCATGTAATTTATTATATATTCTGTATTACGCATGGCATTCCATTCGTTTTAGATTTTGATGCAATTAGTTTTCGTTTGGAAATAACTAAATATCTCATAGAAAATTCTGAAAGCATGAAAGAGATATGTCAGTACTGTTTTCGTCAAGTACAGGACGTACATATTATTTGTGTTGCTTGCAAAAGATTCGTCTATTTGAATTGTTATGGGAAAGACAATGAACATTTAGGAGCTCAATTGTCGCCAGAGAACTTTATCTGCACAATGTGTATAAAGTTTTTGAAGAGTTTTTGATGAACAGTGTCCGCAAAAAGCTTGCTGTATCGACGGCTCGTTAGAAGATGATACCAACTAAAAATTGTCGTAAAGAAAGAGCCAAATCAAATACGTGTTAAGTATGATTCTTGAATTTTTTTGATAATTATATTGTTCAGAAAATTTGTGGTATTAATCTTTTTTTATGTGAATCATTCGGAAGGTAAAGTTTCGTGCTTTTTCAAGTTCTCATGAAATAATTTTGTTTTTAACGTCGAAAGCAAGACTAGTAAGTATATAAATGAAGACTGAATAACTAATGTAAGCAGAAGCCGTTTATACTACAGATATTATGAATCCAAGCATTTGTATACACAGAAAGAGAAGCCAAAGACTGAAAGTGCAGATAGAGTAACGTCCCATGTCTCTGAGTAAAAACTTATTTATATTGTATATATGGATTTTGTATAAATACAATCAATAGTTTATAAATTTGCATTCCAAAAACCAGTTTTTTACTTTCACTAAAATGGTTATAAATGTATGAAAAATCGCAGCAGAATATTCAATACCTATATTTAAACACCAACTGTTTATTCAAGAAGAATATCTCTAATATATTCTTAATCATTATTTGTTCTTCGTCGCTGATGGTGATCTTGTGTTCTCCCTACTAAACAGCTGCTTTACCATAAAAATAATATTTGAGTAAAAATTTGAAAAGGTTTTTTAACATGAGAATGTGTTAATATAAAACAGTAGAGTTATCGATAAATAAAGGTTGTAAGTACCCACATGGTTAGTACAAAGAAGTCAACAGGGTGAAATTCAGAGCACTGAATTATGATCACTAGGCTGTTAGGTGTCACAAGACTATGAAAATGTTAATTACTTAAGCAAGCATTTGAAATAAAAGGGTTCTTATAGAAGAAGATGTTACTTGTAACTGCTGAAGTGTTTCTGTTAAAAGTTTAATCCTGTCACTGAGATCAGCTACTTGCCCAATAATTTACATAATTGAATTAACTGTATCGTACTCTAAAAAGTTAAAAATATTCCATCCGAGATGGTTTGTCTATAGGTCCGAGGATAAAATTTTTAAACCAGCTGGGTGACGTAAATGTGGTGGAGTTAATGCCAATAATCCTCAGGACTGAAAAACATCCTATTCCTGAAGGTGAAAATTAGACATTACTATTCATGAACAATAAAACAAACATAAGCTTTTATTTCACATTTAGGTATTTTTACTAGAATAGTGCATTAGAAATTATAAAACTGCAGCATAGATCAATTTCATATTTTGTAACTATTTAAAAAGTTAGGATAGTCAGTTTTGATCTAGAGTTTTTCAATGCTGTTTATGAATATTTTTGATATTTTGGGTACATCAATCACAAATAATAGTTCATGATCAGAACGATGAGGTATGGGAATAGCAGGTGTAACTGTACATATTTTAAGTTAATTGCGGTAATGTCAAAAATGTACATTGTAATTACCAAACGAAGAATCAACTGGCCAGCGCATCACATTCAACCAAACAATTTATTATGGAGCAGGTACTCCAGCTTGTCGTGTGTCCAATAAAACTAGAACTAATAAATAAGAGCAAAAGCGGTATGGATAGTACATTAATGTCAGTACAATAACAAATTTCTAGAGAGAAAACTTTTGTCAAATCTCTGAGCCAGTGAGCTCAGCTGATGCGGCACGATGCAAATCAAAATACATCACAGCCGACAGAAAGACCGAAGTAGAAGAGTTTTTTACTCTATACTGCAGATCCATCTTACGTATTAAAAATAAAGAGTATGCCGGTCGATAATTCATGTTTCTAATTATTATACCTAAGATTCCCCATTGAAGTTTAACCTTAATTCTGATTTTATCGTCGGGACAATTTGCATAACCGTCAGCGCTAGTGACTTTGATGGTACTGCAGTAACCTAGTTAACTGTTTTCCAATTAACTTTAATAGTTTAAGTTTGTTAATTTATTTATTATGAATTTGATCGATTCTAACGCATTTAAGTTGTATTGTAACGGCTCATTGCTAACAGTGCCTCCTTTCAGCATTTATTCCGCAAAACTAACGGTACGACATTTGTATATAAAAATGCTCCTACTTTTCATAATAAGGCAAAATAATTATTTGTAAAATTATACTTGTATGCATTTGCGTATATTATTATTTATCAGAGCATACAATCAATGACTTTTGTTAATCGATGTTACTCATTTGTTTGCATTTTTTAATGTCCCGGATCATATTATGCAACAATGTACAACACTGCTTTCGGGTGATGTCGGTCATCTTTGGCTATGGTTGAAATGTGTGGGTAGTGCGGGGGGGGGGGGGGGTGGACAATAAGACTCAAGTAAATGCTAGGTCTTGGGGGATTGTTAGGGAAGAAAGGGATACTCTAACGGGGCTGTATTG
>JAPYYV010007866.1:0-14235 GCA_030522625.1 Copidosoma aretas | reverse complement strand
TCATTTCATCCGCAAAGTAACAGCGCTATCGAGAGGATGCACCACGTACTCTGTGAGTATCTAAAAGCGTACATCGACAAAAATGACAAATGGGATGACGTTTTACCCCTATGTGCCCTTGCATATAAAACGTCAGAGCATGAGAGTACGAGATACGCCCTACGAATTACTTTTCGGACAGAGAGCCCGCATACCATCGAGCTTTAGATGTCAGCGAGAGGACTTAACGTATGACAAATATGTCGAACAAATCGCCAAGTCCCTAACGGAAATGCGTACTATGGCAGCCATGAAACAAGTGCAAGCTAAATTTCGTTCCAAATAGTGTTATAATAATCAATCAAATACTAAGTTCTTCATGGAAGGAGAGTCCGTGTTTGTCCTCAAAGAATCATCGAAAGGTCAATACGACGCACAAGACGAATGGCCGTACGAAATAACAAAAATTGACTATGCCAGGAAAAATGTTAAACTACAGCAAGGAGAAGAAATAAAAGCAGTACTCGTCGACAAAATAAAAAAGGCGTGCATACTAAAGGCTCCACCTCAAGATAGAAACGCGTAAATAATAGAGACGTAAAAGTTGTGAGACGAAAAGACACAGAAAAAAGACAATACGGGACGGATACAAGAAAATTTTTTTTTCATTGCAAATAATCAAACTTCTATCAACGTAAGAACACACTTAAGCACGAAAATACGAGCACAACATACGACAGAGACTTCAAACGAATTGCGGATTTTCCGACACAAACAGGCACTTCAAACCACTTCCCTTCTTTTCTCAATTTTTCGCAGCCCCGAAACGAGCCACGAACATACCCATCGAACCCTTCTGTTAATACAATTCAACGAAAAAAAGACGTAGTATAAACCTAGAGATTCACAATAAATATAATCCTTATTCGGGTGCATTGAAAAATGGAAGCAGAAAGAGAAAGTTGATTAAAATTTTTTTTCTACTAACAGCACAATGGCTGTTCACCTAACATGCAGGATAAGTTAATTATTAAACGGTCAATGAATTTATATTTTGCTTCCCTTAAATTTTTTGTTAGTTCACACTACCATCTTTTGCATAAAATAATAGTAATGAGGCAGAGCATGAATGAAAAAAGATTAAAATGTCAAAAGACACAATAATAGAATGAAAACAAAATCTAGTGATAAAGAAAAAAAAAAAAAAAAAAAAAAAAAAAAAAAAAAAAAAAAAAAAAAAAAAAAAAAAAAAAAAAAAAAAAGGTGTTGTTACATAGAAAAACAATTAGATGAAATGAAAAAAATATGATTCAGAAAAAAACTAATAATAACAAATACAAATGTGATTAGTCGATTTTAAAGGAAGTTTGAAAGGCAAAAGTTAAGATTACAAAATAATATAAATCACTTTAATCAACAATTATTACATTGGGTAGTAACGATAGTGACACATAGGAGTTATTTTATCAACCATGCACTAAGTTATAGTCCCTTTATTACCATCCTTTCAAACAATCCTTATTTAATTACCCTCAAAAGGAAAAAAATTAATGAAAGAAGAAAAAGAGGTTCACCATCGTTCAACCTAGAAGACCGGCAATCTTGTCGCTACTCTAGAGAAAAGAGCGAATTATAGTCCAGCAAAACCAGATCCAATAATTGTCGATCGACATAATCACGGGAAGTTCTGAAAAAAAAGTTTTTATCGAAACTTCAAAGGAGACAAAGTACAAGAAAGAAGGTGGAAATAGGAACACACATCATACGTTCATACACAAAACGGCAAAATACTGTTAAAAGAAGTAATACCTGAGGAAGTCTCACTAACGCAGTAAGAACGCCCTAAACAGATGCGCCGGAGTACGATTACGAAAGGCTCACAGCAGTCATAAAGCGACACACGGTCGTAAGAAATCGATCAACTTTACGACCAGAGCAGCGAACTCCATCAAAATGCTGTCGAACGAGAGAATCGGCCTCGCTGAAGAAAAAAGTTTAATAGAAATCTTCTCTTCAGATAATACTAAACCTCTATCAACGACCAACAAAATACAACTGACCTATTAAAAAGAAAAAATATACCTTCCAACGCTAACACAGCCTTATACACATTTTTCGTTCTTCAAATGAAACAAGAACCCCTTGAATAACTATGAGTGTCTTAAATGAACACCGGGCATATTAAATGAGAGATGATAACTCCTGCAATCAACACATCCTCTAACATCCACTAAAATCAACCATGTAAATAGTGACATAGCATATAAGAACAATTATATCAATAATAATGAAACAACAAAATCAATTGGAAAAAAGACCATTCATAAATAGACGAAGGGTTGAAATAAATTAAGCTAAGAATATTATGTAAGAGGAAATGCCAAATAAAATCACGTACAAAAATAAATTCATGAACGATATCAAGATACATATTGTTGCAACGCTGGCATGCTAGGTGCGAAAGATAATAGCTACCATACGGGCCTTCTCTTTCTCCTTACTCGCGAAAATGGAAGTGCCTCTTCCAGGGGGGCCCCTCTCTATTGATATGTTATAGATTGTTCACAGGTATCAGTCGATACAGACATAGCCAAACCCACGACGAAGGGCGGCCAACAATAGCATCACGCTGGGACCGATCGTCATCTAAACGCAGGTACACCAGCCCGGCAATAAAACTCGGGAGAAGAGGGTCACTGAACGGAGGCCAACATCTTGACGGCAAAAAACCATGAACGAGAAATTAATCTCTTTTAAAAGCAGTACAGCCTTACAACGACAACCTCGATTGGAATAAAAATAATAATAAGGATAACAATATTATTGATAATAACAATTAAATAACTAACATACTAAGATTAAAACCTATAGTTGCATGACGATATTAACAAAAAAAAAAGAAAAAATCGTAGTAAGATAGGTCGGACGTAGCAACGCCTTAGCCACCGACACCATTGACAATAATTGTAATATGTATATCCTGTGTAACCTCATACATACATTATTTGGAAAAGGGCGCATAGGCGGGTACATAAATGTTAAGAAATTTAATGCTAAAATGTTACTTGTACTAATCAATTATTATTTGATGCATACTACTAACTGGATTATGATAGTACACTTAAAAATGAGCATATGAATAAAAGAAAATTTGTCTAATAAAGTAAAGGGGAAAACACCTTATGTAAAAATCATAACACAACCTTAATAGATAAGCTTATTGTTATAAATATTATAAAAGAGGGAAGAGCGCTACACATACAAAAAAATGTATACACGATACAGACCGCATGGATATAACCCTTGGGGGAAACGAGGATCAGCAGAAAAAGACTACCGCATTGCTTCTTAATGGAAAATGGCGTAGAACACAAACAACAGCACCCAAATATAACTCGAACACCCACCCTCAACATACATAAAAATCGCCGACGGGGACGACGTCGTCGCAGCCTGGAACGTGTAACGTACGATAGCCTATAGCTATACGTCCGTCCGCTCTTCCCTAGCCAAGGGCCCTCTCGGACGGGGCAGTACATGGTAGGCAAGGGGAGAGGGAGTCAGGAGAAGGAGGGGAGACTAGACCCGACGCTCGCGAGAAAGAGACGTATCCGCTCAGGTTCGTGACACACACTTGGCTCTTCCCTCGGTCTCTAATTAAATAAAGAACAATTACCCTCACTCGCTGTGCACTTATTTCCCGATCACCATACCGAACGTAATCTCACGTAACAATATTATACCGTATGAGAATTCACGATTATATTACCTATTGTTATCGAAATCTGTCGAGTCAAAGGATTTCATATATGAACGGACTTATTTCTCGAAATTACCGTAATTTACGAATACTTTGCAAAGTACATTTTCGATTCAAAATTTAACGTAGATTATCGTCATAATTTTTAATTTGCAAAATCCAATAATTTTAAAAATATTGGCTGCCATATTGTATCCACTATCTTTTATGTACACAATTTGACAGAGATCGTATTACGCGCCTCATTTTAGATCAAAAAACACTTTTTACACATTTTTTCTTGTCATGTTGAACAAGATATATCGTAAAAACTACGTTATTTAACATTTAGCGCCCTCTAGCGCCAACATTTCGCTTTTGTCCATTATAGACTAAAAATTATTTGATAATGCATATATTAAGCTAAAAAAAAGTGTTATACTTTTAAAAAAATTTATTTTAAAACTTAGAAATTTGTTAACTAATATGAAAATTGTTTTTAATAGTTTTGTTGTATTCTACGGAAAAAATTCGAACAATTTGTATTTTTTTTTTTATACGCATTGATTTGTCTCCTAAATCAAGAAGTTTGCGGTCCAAGAAAAAAATTTAGAATTGTCACCGTCACTGATGGCAAGGGTGTTGGTCAAAAAATCTTAAAAAAATCTTATCACTGTTGTGTAAAGGAGTACTATTGATTCCTAACGTTTGTAGATAAAAAATTTTGTTTTCGTTTCCGGTTACCTGGAATGCCCCGAATGTATGTATATTATATAGTTGTATTGTCAAAGAGCTTGTCGCCCCCCCCCCCTCCGCTATCCCGACACGGAGGAATATTAGTATACAGCGTGATTTAGCCAGCGACAAAATTTGTCCATATAAAATTATCCAGCTCTATTTGAAAAAAGACGTACTTAAACCACTCGCTGCATTTTTACTTATGAGAGAAACAAAATTGGTTGCCTAGCCAGGTTTTAATACATTTATAACAGTATCGTTTTCTTTAATAAAGTGCTTAAAAAACAGCAGCGTTTCCTGACTATTTAACCGACACAGCAATTATTTTCAAATTTGTATTAAGGTAAAATGGGGTATAGTGGGACAATTTTTTGAGCAAAAAATTTTCGTTCCTTATTTTTGAAGTTCCACCAATGCTAATTCACCAAAACTTTTTTTCCTACTATAAATATAGGTCTTTACTTTAGGAAACAATATTCATTGATTGTGTTTATTATCATAAGTTTAATTAAATAATTATTTCAAATTAGCCGTGAAATCTGCAGTACTGGGACATAGTTTTTGAGGGTTACGGCAATAGTGGGACACTGGATGCAGTAGTAGTAGGACAATACATAACAATATTATATTAATACCTAACTAAGACCACAATTTTTATTTAAAAACGGTGAATTATCACTTTTGAGAGTATTTAGATTTTGAAAATAATATATTAAAAGGGATTTCTTTTTTTTATACATCCTGTTTCAATTATATCACAAAAGTCCTACTTATTTTATATGCGTATATAATAAAGGAAGATAATATTACCTAATACAATATCAACTAAATATTATAAGTATTAATAATACAAACTATGGAAATGATAATAGTGAACACAAGTTTGAAACAAATCTTAGTTTCTAAGGTCTTACGATTTTTCTTTTTTATTTTGCTCTGCAATAATTGAACTTTACACGCAGTTAATGCTTTTTCGTTGTCTTCTAACTCAGATGAACATTTTTGTATTTCCTTTACTATGGTGTCATAATTTTCGTTCCGGTTTTCTGAGTTTAACATTTTTTTTAAATCTTTAATTTTCGAGTTAATTTCTTTTTTCGTTTCTAAAAGTTTTTTTTTACTTTCTTGAAACTTTTTATTCAAATTTTGTTCGTACTCTTTAGCATCTTTTTTTCTCTTCTTTTTCTCGTTTATTAATTAATACCTGCTGCTTTTTCAATGTTTTCTCTTTTTTTTTTTTTTCTAAATAATGTAACAAATAATCGACAACCGCCACGGGTTTGTTTACTTTAAATACTTTCTTTTTGGTCTCAAAATTAAGATTGGGTACAGAAAATATATTTTTAAAAGGAGAAATATTTAATTCATCTGTGGTAAAAAGAAACATATTTTAAAGGCTGAAATACCAAATGGAAATATATTTATCATTTGCTGTTTTTATTGCAAAGTTGATTTTGTTACATTGGGTAGGATGCATTAATACATACTACATTGAGGGTAAGTATCAGATTATGTCTTTTTACCTAGTAACAATGCTCTCATTCACTTTACTACTGATCCTACGAGTATATTTTAGTTTAGTTCAAACATTAAAGATCAGACCGATGACACTCGCACGATAATTATTGTAAAAAGCATGAAGTCAAAGATGTTAAAAACAGAATTCGGTCTCGTCAAGTGCTCGTCCCACTATTACTTAGTTTTCAAAAAAGTGGATGCAGTAGTGGAACAGCAATGATAAGCCTCGTCCTACTTTTACGTGGTGTTTGTAGAAAATAAAGATATACTTGGACAGACTATGTTTTATGACGAAGTATTTATTTTTAAAATCTAATTTATAAAACTTGTTCTCTAGCGTCATATAATTAAGTATAAATAGTTTAAGCCTACAAATAAAAATTTTTATTCAATATATGCTCTTCACAGTCAACTTTAGTGTCACACCTAAAATGGGTGAAATGCCTCATTTAAGACATATGCGTCAAACAAATGCTTGGACAGCTTAATAAAAAATTTTTTTAATTTTCCGTCGAATGTTTACCACAATATAATTTTGAAGTTGTATCTAGCTCAGAGATTAAGGAATATTAGGAAATTTTTCGTAAGGACATATTTTCATAAACGTATTCACCAGTTATTATTTTCTATTCCTCTCCCTCTGTACCCTGTTGTTTTTGCGTTGTTATACTATACCCCATTTTACCTTATACTGAAATAATAACATTACTAACTATGTCAGGTGAGAATCGTTCTTTATATTTTTTACTGTACAATTTTAAGAAAGCATACATTATGTGCTACTTTGACTATTCTATTAAGGAATATTTCAAAATTCTAGCAATGAATTTTTATTTCACGCCCTGAAAAGCCTGTGCATAACTTTTCTTAAAAATATTCACAAAACTTAATGTTTTTTGGTAGCTATTTATAATCTGTTATTTGACATTTTGAAATTCTGCTGCTGGATTCGTATATTCCTATTTTCTCACCAAATTCGTAATCAAGCGACGCCAAAAACTCCCTATACGTATTTTCTAACGTAATAAATATAAATTTTTTATTTTTATGTTCGCTCTTTTGGATCCGCCATTTTAAGTTGTGTAATTTTCACACTGGATTGTTCCACTATTTTTTTAGACTAGGTCATATTGAATATGGAACAGTGACACATTATAGTGTATATTGTTAGGAGTTATGAAGATTTTTGTTTTTGGTGTCAAATTTGCGCGGGTGAAGAAATTTGCCAAAAAAAAAGTCATTTTGTCCCACTGTGCGGCACGTGGCAACATGTCTTTCTACAAAATTTCTCTGACGTATTTAACATATTTCTCTTTGGTCACACCAGGTCTTGTGCTTCTAGAACCAAGACAATTAAGAGCTACGTTCTGCTTTTGGATGACAAAGGCTTCGTTCTAAGGTGGTTTAACCATTACCATCATCTCAAACTCTCCAAAATGGAACACAATATGCTCAAAGGTATGTTGGTCGGCCAGGAAGCCGAATGCTCTAAATACTATTTTCATTGAAATTTCTTGTTTGAAGTAGGGTAGAGCAGCGACGATACGTTAGCTGATGGCAAATTTTTTCATATTCAAAGAAAAAAATACACAATGTCATCATTGCACTTTGAGTAAAAATACATAGCTGAAGTTTCTTTACTTACAATTACGTTTTTTTCATTATGTTAATCGAGAGGATATGGATTTTTCTTGAAGTATGCTTTAGACCAGACCTTATTTTACATATAATTGCATATTTATCATTCTTTATTAATTAAACATTGATAGTGTTTCTAGTCATTTTTTCTTGAGCAATCAGGCACCTGTTTGAATGGTAAAAAAAAGTAGGTTATTATGATAATGTAAGCAGTTTGGTGACATTTATAACAATAAATAAATGATACTGACTTTGTAGTCTAGTCTCCCAGCAAGCAAAGAAAATTAGCATTTAACTAAGCTAAGATGTTACTCATATACTATGGCGTTAAGCCACCGAAGCTCCCCTGAAACAACAAGAGAGACGACGAACTTGCTTTGTTTGACAGTACACTGAACTTTTCGAGGTCACTAAACACCACACGTCGGTATTTACCGTGTCCCGCACGGCCTAAGGTAAAGGCGGGTATACCGGGACACTTTTCACAGTACCGAACTTTCAATAGGTGATTTAGTATCCCTAATATCGCATAATACCTACGATTTTTTATTTAAATTAAAGAATGGCTTCTTAATTTTAAATTAAAAAAAAAAAAAATTGTCGATTGATTTTTCATTTAATTATTCATTTTTATTGAAACCTTACTAGCGGCTATAGTGGGATATATACTTTGACACACGGAGGGTATAGTAGGACACAATCGGCGGCAGTAGTAAGATACTACAGAATGATGTATTATTGATTCCTAGACAAATAATTTTATGTGAACCCCAAATATACATTTAATAAATTTAATAAAACATCAGTTTTTTAAACAAGTTGGACAAATGATTCTTATAATTAGTCTTTTTGTTTAAAATTTTTCTGGCTTTATTTGCATTTAACTTTGTAAAACTTCTATCTCGTATGCGGTTATTAATTTATCATTTTCTTCTATTTCTGAAGTGCACTTTCTAATTTCTTCGAATAATTTTATTGGCATTTTCTTTCTGGTTTTCAGTCTTTAGATCCTTTTGCAATTTCTTTAATCTCATATTAAGTTCCTTCTTTTTTCCAAAAATTTTTTTATTTATTGTCTTGAAACTGCTTTTTTAAAGAGAGTTCTTTCTCTCGAGATTTTTTGTTTCTTTCTCGCTCTTGTTTATTTAATATAGATTGCTGTTTTTTTATTTTCTGAACGTCTTCTTTTTTTCTAAATTATCTAGTAAGTAAAGAACAACAGCCACTGATGGTTTATATGTGTCATTATTTTTTTTTTCTTTTAATATTTACTTCTGGCACAGTGAAAACACTTTTGAAGCAATTGACGTGATTGTCTGGAATAAATAATTGTTTTAATGTTAACTAGCATTTATAAGTAGCTAAGCACAAATGAAATAAATCAAAGAAAATAATACCTTTTGTTCTTAGATGATCCATATTTTCTGCAGACCCTTTCTAATTTTTAATTTTAGACGTTAGATTACCTAAAATTAATGACTCAGAAACACTTTTAATAATAGTAGTTGTTTTATTCGGAGATGGTGTCTCATTACTAATAACGTTATCGATTTAAGATTGTTTAGTAATAATTTCATCAGGTACTTCTTATTGCACTTTCGTTCTAGGCGTAACATTTAAAGTAAGATTAATGACAGGTACAGTGTGACATTGACCATTCTCATCCACAACTTGACATTCCGTTGGAATGGCACAATCGTCAAGTATGTCTAACTTCCATTTATTTGCATAAATACTCGATTCACTGCTCGTTTAAACATTTGCATAGCTAGTCTCAATATCACTATAACTATAAATTTCAGAATCACAGGTAACGTCTAGACTTTCATCAGAAGCATTCAAGTTTTTTGTATTTTTTGAAACGGTTGACTTAGAATTAAATTCATTTGATACAGAGGATTCGATATTAATAGCATTATCTTTGATTATATTTTCGATACTTATGACTTTTAATTAGATCTTACTAATAACCATGGGGCTTTGATTCTTTATTTGCTTCAAAGGAATATTTTCATCTTGAATACCATCTGTCAAAATATAAACTTTTTATAACAATCTGTTTCATACATTTAAAATATACAAATACATTAAATGATGGAACTTATAAAATTTTATTAAAAAAACATGTTTGTACTAACCAAGATTACTCATATTTTTTATTTTTTTCCAATAATTAAAAAGCTCATAATAAGCAATATCCCAGTCCAATTTTCATTAAATTTTTTGTCTTAAAACAATTGCAGCACTTAAGGACTCAAAACTGTTTTTTCATAAACTACAAGCATAATTTCAGAAATTTTACAAAATAAGTGTGGAGTTTGATGCCTTGAATTATCTCCTAACTTCCTTTTCTTTTCGTTTTTTTTTAGTATTTTATAATTAACGGTGTTTGGGTCAAAGGAATATAAACTACAAGTTTTAAAGCCATTCCTAATAGTTTCAGAATCATCAGAATTTTTTAAAGTTAAATCAAAAACTTCTGGAAACATAGACTTTTTGAAATCTATAATGTTATCATCCACTTTCCACTGTCTTAAAACTTTCTTATAGTTTTCTTTCAATACATGAAAAAGAGCAACATGCAATGGTTGAAAAGCGTGTGTAGAGTTTGGATGTGGACCTTTCAACTCTATCTGTTTCTCTTTACAAAACCTTAGAAGTTGTGATGACACATGGGACGAGTGATTGTCTGCGTTAATAACTACGGGGAATTCCACTCCATTATATACCAGCCATCTATAAACAACTTTTTCTATGTAACTGTAAAAACTATCAGCTGTCATCCAGCCTCCATCCGTGCTTCCAACACCCCATCCTTTAGGTATCTGCTTGAGCACTTCTTTTTTAGGCATACTTTTCAAATGAAACAAAATTATGGGTGGAGGCATAATGCTTCTTTTTTTGTCATCACTGTGTTGTCTTTAGGTACAAGCATTAATGCGCTCTCATCTAAATTAAAAATCCGTTCACACTTTAAGGACAACAGATTTTTTTTCTGTAAAGAGCTTTGAACATCAGAGAACCATTTCCTGATGTCTTGTTCATTAACAAGCCTACTGATGATTAAATTCTGAGATGTTCTAATACTAAGATCGGGATGCCTTTTCATAAAAAGTGAATACCAATCTTTCCCTGGGCGGTTGTGGTTAAAACGATTTTTTCTTTGCATACTTGTCACATACTTTTCAATATCATCTAAAAACTGGTTTTTAGTGATTGGAAGACCTATTTTGGCACAATATATAATCTAGTTGACTATTTCGAATTCTTCAGCTGGGGTCAGAATCGTGGCGGGTCCCTTTTTACAATTGAGTGGAGATTTGTTTTGAAGCATGGAGTGTAATGTTGTTTTTAATATTCCAAACATTTTTGCAGCTTCTCTTATAGTTCTACCTCTTCCAATGGCATTAAGGGCTTCTGCTTATAGTTCAACAGGATATTTTGTCTCTTTTTTATTTTTGGAAGACTTATACTTGAAATTTGTATACTTCTTTAAATCGACTATAATTTTTTTACTTTGATCTTGATCTCTTTCTTTGGCTCTATTTTCTTGATTCTCACACTTGTTTTTTATATTTTAGCCATTTCGAAATTACATATTTACTTAAGTTACTGGAATATTTACACGAGATTCAAAAGTTTATATAAATAGATAAGCTTTTTAATGTAAATAACGTTTTTTTAATACTTACTCAGAGAACTACACGGCTTCTTGACTATTATTTGAGACTTTTAAAGGTTAGTTTTGCTCACTTGAGCTGATCGTGTTAATAATCCACATTTAAGAGTAACTGTACGTATTACCAATTAAAAACGTGTAATATATTTCAATACGAGTATTTTTTTTTAGTGAACACTACTTATTTTCTAAGCTTATAAATAAATAAAAACATTTACCAGAGAGTTTGTCCAACTACAACTGCACAGTATGCAAAAAGCGGCAGTAGACGGACAACAGTATCAACAGACGTCCCACTATTACCGATCTTTATATCACATGGAGGGTATACTAGGACACTCAAAATAAAATAGTTATGTAATTATTTTTATTGAATAATCATCGTTAATGATTCACTTTCACTATAGGTACAATTAAAAAAAAATTTAGTGCTTAAAAAACGATCTCGTTTTATTTTTTTCGTGTTCATTGCCCACTATGTCTCACCACGAAATCATGCATTCAATTACGAAATTCAGATGGATTCACGGTCACCTCTAAAAATTACTTTTTGTTAAAAGATCAAATTATTAAATTGTAAACTAATCAGCCACTTCGAAAATTAACAATCTCCCGGATATTTCTTTAATTTTTTTAAGCTGTTTTTGACATTAGATATATTTTAATCACATCTTCTATTGGATGTCCCACTATTGCCGCCAAGGGTTGCGTTGTCCCGGTATACCTGCCTTTACGTCATGTGCCTTTCTACGGGTCAATGTAGTTGAGCTGCAGCCATATATGTCTGTGTGTGTGTGTAGTATGTTTGTAAACATATAAATATATGCCTATCACATAGATCTAATCACCGTCATCTACTGTCGCTATAGTACTTTTACTTTTTTGAACCAGATATATGTTGGCACTAGTGCTGTAGCTATTGATCAGATGCTCTGACGACCGTTTTTAAATACTGGTTTTGACGGAGCTAAAGTTAGCTACTGAGGGCTGAACAAAGTTTTCTGCGCTCAATGCTGATAGGTATACTTCTTAATAGGACAATATCTATGTACTTAGTACAGTGAGAATTGTTGGGTTAAGTTACTTGGAATTGCATAAATATACATAATTATTGATTACGACAATTAAGAGTAAATTGAATTACTAGTGAAAATTTTTTTTTCTCTTTCATTTATTGGGAATCAAATTTTTTGAAATTATTAACTGACTATCAGATTTTCTGATCGTCTGACTGTAGTTTATTCCCCAAAAAAATCCTAATTTAAACATTTTAAGAGTCAGTTTACTGCTCGAAGTTATGGTAAAAATATAGTTCCACTATTTTGTACCAGAAGCAATGAGTGAATATTACTGAAATATTTTAAAATATGTACTATTATCTAGAAGAATATCACTTAAAATAAGGATTATCAAAGTTCGTCCATTATTTAAAAAATTGAATAAATCATAGAAGTAGATAGTTAAAGATGATTAATTTTTTTTTAGCTTACTAACAGTAGCATGAGATTCAAGCTGCGCAACACAGTTAATAAATATGATGACTTCGATAAGGACTACATCAGGACGTACGCACTGTCTACGCTTATTCTGAGCACTGAAGGTCTTTTTCAGGATAATCGTATTCGTTTAAGGTGCTTTGCTGAAATATCAAAGGTCTACAAGGCATCCTCTACGATTGAAATTAGAGAAGCAGGGCCCTTTCTTGCTTCTATTACTGGCGATGCCCCACCACACAGTCATCGTAAGTTTGTTTATAATGTATAGCTCACTGCCTAACTATATTAATAATATTCCTACAAGTTTATAAACATCTTTAATAAAGACTTTTGATAATAATGAGCCTTAGCAGGTATATTTTTTTTTTCTTTAGCCATATAGTTATAGATATATGGGTAGTACGAAAGTATTGGCAGATCTTGTACATCAAAAGAACAGTTTATATCTGAACATCGATCATAACATATAATAACATATAATTACGACCAACACATACATCCGCATGTTGATTATATGGATGACCATGGCTTTTATTCTCTCTTTAATGGAGATAATAGTTACTTTACTAAAACATTGTAGATCTTCTTTTTTACATATTTTTATAATTATTGTTATTCATTATTATTTTCTGTCAACCTATTAAAGTGCGCATAATTTACAGAATAAAATGTTCCGAGATTGATGAATGAGTCACTAAGAATTTTAAAGTTAGAAAAATTTAGATTACACTTTGTAGTGTAGGGAATACAATGAACTGTGTTTCACTAATTGAAGCAGTAAATGTCAGATAATACAGAATGGCTGACGACTGTTTTTATGACGACCTTTTTATCATTAAGTTTAAATAAATGGATATGATGTGCAGAATAAGGTTGACATTTAGCTATTAGACATTAAAATTGAGTATAGCAGCTAACACAAAACGTAACATAACTTCATTTTTTAGACCTTCGACATGGGTTTCAATTATAATAAAATCGCAAGTAAAGTACAGTAACCAATGGTATTTTATTTTGAGCTGACATAAGCTAGCAGATTCGTATTATCTGTGTAAACTATGACACAGTTACGGAGAAAAAAGTCTTACAAATATAATATGAGTGAACATTTCGCAAATTATGTGGTAACGGAAAAAATGGCAGACATAATTTTTCTTTCCAAACCCTTTGAGAAAGATATCATCAATATAGTATGACACGTAGGATATTAAGAGTTTAGTGATCTCGCTTTAAATTCAATGTATCCAGGCTGACAGAAATTAATAAAACACCAATAAGTTTACTAATCTGATGTAGGTATTAAATAAAAAAGATTTAACAAGTAGATAATGTTAGTGTAATTGTACTGAAATGTTGTCGTTCTGACAAGCTCAGAGCTTTTAATAATTTTCGAGGTGCCAAAAGGCTAATAATATACTAAAAAGCAGGTCTTGAGACCCCTAGTAAGA
>JAPYYV010007865.1:0-15591 GCA_030522625.1 Copidosoma aretas | reverse complement strand
GAACTCATGGCCCCGATAGCTCAGTTGGTAAGAGCATCTGTCCGGAGTACAGAAGGTCGTGTGTTCAAACCGCACTCGGGGATGATTTTTTTCATTCTTACTTACTATTGGCACAATTATTAAAAGTGCATTTTTCAAAAAATTCTTCCGCAAATCATTAGATTTTGTTTGATTTTCGTTTAATGTATTCTGAAAATAGCTAGATAAGGCCGACACATAGTTGGCGATCCTAGCAAAAAGAATATAGAGAAAAATTACACTCGTTTTCTCGAAATCGCCTCCAATGGATCACGGATTACTTACTAAAGTAAAAATAGTCAAATCGGCAGGCGCTAATAATGTCTAATGAATTATTGCACTTTATTTGTCTTTTTAAACCATCTGATCTTTTATAACCTTTACCACACTACTCACAAACATTTTTTTCATACTGTTTATTGTGAATAATTAAATATCTATTTAAGTGTGTAGATCTTTCGAAACTTTTAAAGGATTTAAATATTTGTTTATTGCTGTGTTCTTTTTGATGCCTCAAAAATTTTTTTTCTTTTGTTAAAACAATTTCAGAAGTTTTACAAAAATAAGTCAGTGTTCTACGTTTCAATTTATGTATCTGTTATTTTTCAGTTGATACATATTTTTAACCATACTACGCCGAAAGAAGTGACTTCCGTCTCCTGGCGCAGGATTGGGGAAAAATAGTATACAACCCACGGAAGGAAATAAAGAAAGCTTCAGAACACATGCTTATCACCCTCAGCTTCGCCTCGGGCGTCAAATGCCTGTGTTCTGAGACATTCTTTACTTTTCCTCCCTGGGTAAGTAATGTACTATTAATTGCATAAATTGCAAATGTGTATATCGTTGATGCTCAAAAATTTATTGTCAATTAGTATTAAAAATAAATTATTATTCAATGATTTTTCTTACCTCAACTTCATTATAATAATAAAAAAAATTTATATTCCTTATTTTACAACTTTATTGAATGTTCATTGCAATAAATTGGTAATAATTTTCGTGTCCCTTGGTAGTAAATGGTTAGTTGTCTATAATACATATAATTGTATCTATATATATATATAAATATATATATGTATTTATATATGTGTATATACATACGTAAATTCAATTTAAATTCAAACATGAATCCAAGAAGCATGAAAAATTTTTAGGCCTTCAAATGTTTTATATTGCGACCCCTCTTTTTAGCAGTTCTACCACGATACTTTGGCGACAAGGTAATTTTATCAATAACCGCGATTTCTACTAAATTGAGGGCCAACACGTAATCGTAGATTTCGACTATGTGTAGGAGGGCGGGTTCGATGCCCAGTACAAAAGAAAATATTCTGTTTTTATCGCTAAGTGTATAATTGGTTCCAATTCAAAAAGATTCTTATAAGAATTTAATCGTCTTTCTATCTTATTAACAGTCGTATAATCTGGCAATCTCTGCAATTTACACGGTGATTTTTCTAGATCATAACTTTATTAATTAATAAAACGCGTAATTTTTCCAAGATACCACTAATTTCAACAATACTTTTTAAATAGATTCAAATTTAATTTTATTATTCCAGACGCTTAAAATATATTCTTACTTTTCTCTCTTCTTTATGTTTTCAAAATTATCAATATTAGCCCAAGCCAAAACTAAGCACATAGAAAAACAATTTTATAACTAATAATAAAAAGAATATACGTAATATTAAGACTCGCATATTACTTAGATAGGGAAATCCAGGATAAATGAACGTACACAACTCTTCAATTAAATTGGGTTTTCCAGATATTTATTCAACCTTAGGTACAAAATAACTCGCACTGATTATTTTACTTTTCCAATCTTTCTCCCGTTCACTATGAAGCTAGCAAGGAATTATTTATAAGAATGGTATTATTTTTTTCGCGTTCAATAAAACAAATCAAATGTTAAGGTGCTTCTTCACGTAACATATTTACTTTAACTTTCCGTTAAACCTGGAGAGATTGTTATTAAAGATAGGAATCTCCTCTCAAAATATCAATTCCCTTTATCAGGTAATTTTTTGCAAACAAATCAGTTTAAAAATGCACTTTTAACAGGTGCTCCTATGGAGGTTATTTTTCTGCTCTACGATATCATGTAATATCTGGTAAAGTAGACTTAAGATCAGAATCGAAAAAAGTTCGTAGTGAAAGAAGAACTCTTAAGTTTTCTAACGACATAACAGAAATCGGGGCTTATCAGAGAAATATTGCATAATATTTAACCGTAAACATAATCATTTAGCGTTCAGCGAGAGTGATATCTGCTGTCTGCTGTGTGAATATGAGCAGACGCTCGGCATGCACGCACCAATTTCAAATGATACACTTACTGATATGGTAATACGTTAGTCAGTAAAATCATTTCATGAATAACATTTGTTAAAAATGATAATTAAAACGTAACGAATGGTTTTATCACTAAATATTGTACAAAAATATGGTTATCCAGAGCATCAACAAAATTATCACCGTAAAGAACGTGTATAACGAACTGTTAATAATTCATAAGCAATACAATGTAGTACTTATGTAAATGTACAATGACTAGGATCATTGGAATCTTATGCAACATAATAATGTTTTATTTTATCGCTAACATGGCTATTAGTGTACTCTATTTATTTTCAAAGAAATTGTGAACTTTTTCTAAAACTGTTGCCAAAATAATATGGTATCCAGCAAACCTTGTCTATTGACATAATGATCGAAAGTATAATACACCCATATAGTAAGTATAATACACGAAAATATATTGCTAATCATATTTTGTACGAAAAAAACATGGTTTCTGATTAGGAGATCTTAGCCTATCACGGCTCAGATAAAGTTTGCTATACTACAGCGCAATTATGGTTTGTACGCACCCGGTTTTTTTGTATCATGTGCATTAATCGGTTGCTCTGCCCGATTCCTGCAATATGGTGTTATTAGGCTATAATGTATGGTATTATTTTATGTACTTTATTCCGAAACCCAATATACTTCTCTTCTTATACTCTTAGTGAATAAATGATCTGTTAATAGACAGTGTAAGCGGGCGAGTCTATTTGGTTATTTGGTTGTAAGTGTTTAAGTTATATCTTCTTTTTATTTTGTAACGCTCGAGCGTACGGGTGTTTCGTTATCTGTTTCATCAGTTGCATTACTAATAGTCATGTTGTATTATTGTGCCTCTATCTATTAGCCGAATAAGACGTGCGGGCAAAACAGAAAATCCCGAGGGGCTGTGAAGAAGCGGCTTCGGCAGCAGTCGGCTGTTTTCGGCAATTTTCGACGATGTTGGGGGGTTGGGTGGAAGGATTCGTCTGTAATCAGAATAATTCGTTTGTTTTCGACAGACTCGGGTGAGAATGTGTCTTTCGGGTGACGTCGGCCATCTTCGGCTATGGTTAAAATGCGAGGGGTGGGTGAAAATATATTAGACTCAAATAAATTATACGTCCTTGCGAATTGTTAGGTATGTAAGGGATAATCTAACGAAAATGGGGGGCATGGGGTGGCGTGGAAGGACGTGTGGGGGCTACGGTCAAAATGAGGGAGGGGTGGACTGTGGAGGGCAAACTGAAAAAGGGCGGGGGCGCGTTGATAGGAGAGGGGGGGGCGTGGTGGGTCAAACTTACTATAGAAAATCTCAGAAAATCAGTATTGTTTTACTTTTTTTTTACCTTACTTTTGAGCATGTGAAAAAACGTGTGAAATGAACAAATAACTACGTGATTTGAGGGGGAGCTGTGGGGAGCTGAGGGCGAGCGGCGGGAGCGGGTCGGAGCGGGGGGGGGGGGCTGGATTAGCTTATGTTCATACAACTGCATAAAATAGGAAGATATATCATACTTCCAAAAATTTGCTTGCGTTTTATATATTTTGACTGCTAAGAATTCATTATTCGGAAACTAATACCAATCGAAAATTTTCACTAATCACGAAAATATCCGACACTTGAACACTTGGTTAGTAAAGGCACTTTCCGTAAAGTATACACAACACACTGACGCCGAGTATCTCCTGATAGAGGTCGTGTCCTAGTGTCCTCAGGGTATATAAGCACTGCTTACATAGAAAACTTCCGGGTATAATTCTACCAGGAACACGTACTTGCTCTATACAGGATAATTGTGAGATCCGGGAAATCTCTGTTTCAGCATAAAGTTTAATCCAGAGACCGTGACACCCGAGTTTAACAGTGTTTGTGTGTTTATACTTACTTTGAGTAAATATCTCTCAAAAACTCGGGACACAACGCACGTCGGAAACCTGGTAGCGTCTTCTCGGCAGCACTTGCGTAGACTATGTTCTGCGGTAATACTTTGCCTATGGACGTAATGGAGTGCGTTTACACCGGGTGTCTACGTTAAACGTGTCCCAGGTCGCACTCGTTTCCTTTAGGCTCAGTAGGCTACGACTGAGTCGTGTCTGAGCTAAGGGACGGCTGCCTGCTTGCAGACCTCTCCGGAGCTCATCTGCTCCGGCCGCAGATGATTCGCTGCCCAATCATCTGCCATCTATTACCGGTGTATGTTCTTCCCATATACTTGGTTCGTACGCATCATGATGATGCGCTCGACAATTTTCACCAACTCGGGTGTAGCGCGGCTTAGACTTTAAAATTCGAAATTATGCCAACTTCGCTCTTTTTTTTTCATGGTTCGTATTTTCTCTTTTATTTTTATCTACCGTGATTTAAGACATAATTCTTAATGAATAAATGGGATTATAAAATTCGAGGCTAGTGATAGTATAAGTTGTGCTCAATATAATGCATCTGCCTCCCTTTAAGCCATGAAAAAAACGCTTCGATAGTTTTTGAATGGATTAATAAATAAAATTGGAGTTTATTAAGTAGAACTTTATTAAATTTCTGCTACGTTATTATGTACATCACGTTTTAAGTAGCGTTCTATATTTATGACTGGTAGAAACTTCTTTTTGTTTTTCGTTTTTGGTTTGGGTTTGAACAAAGTAGCGTAAGCTTATCTGGGAATTAGTTTCAAAAAAGGAGTGATTGGTTTCTCGGATTTAGAATGTTTGGTTTGCGCAGGGATCGGGAATATAGCAAAACTAGAATGGGCGGGGATCGTAACGATCGATTTCACGATGGATTTATTTTTCACGGGGATATTCGTGAGGCAGGGTGATGATCTCTGGGCATTTGGGAAGTTGGGGGTAGCTATAAAATCTATGTCTGATGTGGGTTTAATGTAACCAGAGTCTATCTCCGTTACTGAAATCGAGAAAAGATGTGAATTGGTAGGTGGGCTGGGGGTCGGGATAGTTGGGAAAGCAGGCTCTTCTCCAGGCTTGATGCTTCTCGTGTTTCAACTCCCTCCGGACCTCCGTAATGGGTCCTTCCATCGAGTACTGTCCGTGGAAAAGGGCCTTTAATTGCTCTATTCCTCGCGCTTCTACGTCTTGACCTTTTTCTTCGTCCCTTTTCGCCTTTTTTGCTGTTTTTTTTTTTCTAATTCTTGTCCTCGCTCGCGTGGGTCTCATTTAATTCTCATTAGGTGATAATTAATTAGACTTTTACTTTTGTACATAAATACTTTGTCTTGGACATCATAGACAGTACAATACCAATACCTTCCCTTTGTTTTTATGCTTGTAAAGTAAACCGTTTAAGATCTGCAACGGCTGCGTCACTAGAAATTTCAATGTAATCATCATCGACCTCGGGTTTGTGCATGCATTGTCTAGGGGGTGGCCATTGGGTAGGTTTGTTATTTGACCCTGGGGTCGGAGGTCCTTTTGGTAGCTCCTGATCTAATTCACGTAATAAAACTTTTAAATGCTTTGAAATTGGCAACGGCCCATAATAATCTACCGATAATAAATCATGTGGTCCTTTAGGGATAATAGGTTGTGTCTCGAAGTGAGATCCCATTAAATACATTTTTGTTCTTTGACACATATCACATGTACGTAAAATTCTCGAAGCGAACTTCTTAAACTTTGGATATGCAAAGTCTTCTTCGATTATTTTAACACACTTTTTTACCCCGATATGTGCACAGAGTTCATGTACTTCTAATATAAGTGCTTTCACTATGTCTGTGGTTAAAAGGATTTTCTTTTTATGATTACATAATTCATATAATATTCCATTTTTATATTTGTACCTGGAATATTCTTGCTGATTTTGTATATTCTTTATAAGTTTGAGTTTTTCATCATGTGATTGATGATAAGAAATGTTTTTTCGTTTGATTATTTTATTATCAAGTTTGCGTGCTAAAATAAGAAATATATCCGGGTCATTTTTATTTTCTGTTTATTCATTATGCCCGTGTAGGCTTAAAGTATCCGCTGAAATGTTTTCACTCCCTTTAATATGCGTTCTTTCAAAATCATAGTCCTGTATTGCTAACATCTACCGGGTTAATCTTGCACTTAAAAATCTACAAGTCATGAGGTACGATAGTGCTTGATGGTCGCATTTTATATATATTTTAGTTCCTAATGTGAACGAGCGAAATTTCTGCAAAGTCCATACTATCGCGAGGAGTTCTAGTTCAGTGGTGAAATAATTTTTCTCAGCTTGCTTTACCGTTCAACTAACCATGTACACGACTCTCTCATTTCCTTGCTTATCTTTTCGACATAATAATGCCCCGAGCGCTATATTGCTCGCGTTCGTGGACAAAATGAATGATTTATTCAAGTCAGGCTGGTTCAAGAATAGATCGTATTTAAACAACTTCTTTACACGGTTAATAGTATTTAAATTTTTATCCCTCCATCTCCATTTATGGTCCGGATAAATTCAAGCAAAGGTTCCATTTCTTGCCAAATTTTGTGTGAAAACTTCGCGCAAAAAGTTACTAACCCTTGAAAACCCTTCATTTCCTTAGTGTTCCGTGGAATCGGAGAATCCTTTATTTTCCTTATTTTTTCTGGGTCCGGCCGAATTCCATGTAATGACAATATGTGTCCAACAAACTCCATCTTTTCGCGGGGAAAATTTACTTTTTTGAAATTTACAGTTACGTTCTCATTCGAGATTCCATCAAATAGTGTCTTTAGATGATGTATGTGAATCACTTTGAAATGATCAGTTCGTTTTTTATACAAAAATGCAGTACATACTTGCGTGATTTTTGGTCGAGCGGGATCTGCCAGAAACTTGACATTAAATCAATACTAGTCATCACTCCGATACTACTGCATTTTCGCAACAACTTTTCCATTTCTTCCGCCCCATCGTGATCACTTTAAAGTCTTAGATTTATTTTTCGTGCATCTTAAGCATATACGGACAGATCCATCGGATTTTAAAACGATCGTAAGTGGATTCACATAAACACTATCCGACCGCTCAATGATATCTAATCGAAGCATTCGTTCTATTTCAAGATCAACTTTCTCTGTTACCTTGGTAGATATTGGGTATGGTCGCAGAAAATAAGGTTCATTATTTGCAACTCGCAAAGTGTATGCATATGATTTAAACCTTCCCGGTTGTTTCCGAAAGATATGTCAGTATACTTCAATTTGTTCATACAACTGACGTTTTTGAGAATCATCTATATTTTTGAGCCTTTTCAACTTATAAGTATGTGTCACAACTGTGTCAGATGTGTGTATATCTGGTTCTAGAGCTTCATCACTTAAATTTTCTTTCTGCTCTAGTTTATTCTTATAAGGCTGAATTAAAGTTACTTCTACTGGTATATTATTTAAAAAATGAAATTTTTGAACTTCCCGGTTTAAATCAAGTGAAAAAACAGTCTGGTCTAGCGAAAAATCAATATTTGTACTAAATTTACTTAAAAAATCAGACCCAAGTATGCAATCCCATACTAATTTAGATATAATAAGAAAATCGATTTTTACTTTAGCCTCGCCAATTTTTACGTCAACTCGCAATTGTGTTCTTACTCTTAAAGATTTTTTCCCCTGTAAACCCACATGCTTGAAAACCAATAATTGGTAAGGTAGGGTATCTTGACCATGGGTGTTGGTATCTTTTGTATATTTGATCAGAAATGCACATTAATTTGCTACCCATATCAATTAAAGCCTCGATCTTAATATTCTCAATCTCTATTCATATTGTTGGGCAGACTAACAATTCTTTCTCTTTGTTCCCATTCTGATAAGTTAGTTCCTCCAGTAGTGTTCAACGCAGGTCTTCAAATACCGTAATAATTCCTATATCTTTTAACAAAAATGCAACTATCCTGATGTTATTGTTTATTACTAGATAAATTAAGTACCGTGTAAATTTTATCCCCGGGATTCGAAACCCTAATTCTACACCCAATCTCCTTAATTTATTTTTATTTTGGTATATGACAGCGGGTGTAGGTTTGTCGTATAGATGTCGCAGTTCTGGCCCTCGGATTAGCCACTAACTTTTCGTAATTTTCCGGTGATTTGTTTTTTTTTTATTCTCCAATACTTTGAAAGGTGCTTTTTCCTGGATCAATTTTATTTTTATCATAACCACCGATTTGTGCTTTGCTCGGAAAGTTTTGTCTACGATGTACCTCTTCTCTATGTTCGACATTTTTATTTTCCCCATTTTTATTCGTTGCATCTCGTCATATTTTTTTTCAAGATTTTATTTAATTTCCGGATTCGGGAATTGGTATGCAACGCTTATTCGTTCTCTGGAACGCCAGCATCTTCTACGAGATTTATATAATTTCCCGAGTTCTCCCTATTAAGTGAATTATTTCGCGTGCGATCGTTATAAAGTATGTTTGAGGGATTTTGAACATTAGTATGATTGTAATTTCGATTAAAATTATTTGATGGTCCAAAACTTTAATTCCCGCATTCCCGCCAATTTTAGATTGGTGCCAGAATCGGGGTAGACGCACGAAAATTAGTTCGGTTTTTACTTGCGGTTGTTGGACGTGCTAAGTCGATATATGTATTTTCTCGCACGGTCATAGAACTATTTAGCACGCTCGCTGAGTCCATTGCATCTAATAGTTTTACCAGATAGTCAATTTTATTAATTCTGCGGAGTATAATTAATTGTTGAATTATTTCATCTAAATGATTTGAAAACTCTTGTACGAGTTCTGCCTCGGTAGGCGGTCCCGTTAGCATGTTAACGTTACTATGTAGGTTTAACGCGTATTTGCTACGACTTAGATTATAATTAGCGTCATACGAATTCCATTCCAAGGCTCGTCGAATTTTAGCTTGTACTGTCGAGTTATAATATTTTTCAAGAAAAAAACTCTTGAAATCCTCAACTAAATTTATTTTTTCGCTTACGTGTTTCAGCCAATCATATTCCGGACCCTTTATGCCTGTAGTAAAACTGACATTATCGCGTCTTTTTCAATACCCATGACTTCGATCTAATTCAACAATGATTTCAAAAATTTAATAGGCTTATCACTTGCCGACGCACTGTATATCGGAAAATCTACCCTCAATTGAGAAACTCCGCGTCCCTGAATGGTATTTAATTTTCGTGTTATTAAATTTTCGATTTCATGCTGGTTTTTTTTGAATTTTCTTATAAATTGTTCATCCTCCTGTTCTAAATTATTAATCGCATGTGTGTGTGTTATAAGAGTGCTACTAAATTTTTCACACGTTTGGGCCCTTTTTCCTACATTCAGGCTTCACTGATCTAACCGTTCATTCAAACTATCGAGTAATTCCGCCTGTTCTATCAATTCTGCTTGACGTTGTGTGTCGGTTGTACGCACACGCTGATTAACTTGACCTATATGTTCGATCTCTGTCTCAAGGGAATCTACCCGTCGGGTTGTACGTTCATGTACTTAACGAGCCTGGACTGTGTGTGTAGCAAGAAACGTATTATGATTTTCCAACTCGTGTCGTGAAGTCTCGATTTCCGATGAATTTTTCGGTATCTTTTGTTTGTCTCCCGTAGCATTTCCATCGTTTTCAAGATTTTGGTCAGTCTCGCGGATATCAAACAAATTTATACGATCTCCTTCCTGGCTATTATTTGGACTCTCCGGTAACACATCAATTCTATCCCCTGCTGCATTTACCAGCTGTAATTTTGGTGTATTTTCAGTCTGGTTTTTGTTTTCTTGCGTATTCACCATTTTGAATACGATAAGTAAAACATCAACTTAATAAATTTTAATTTCTTAATATATTTTATACGATAATACACGCACGTCTTTTTTCGAATTCCCCTCGACTCTTAATTCGTTCGGAAAATCTCTCAAAACCCTGTAGACTGTTAGTCTTTTATAAATATCTGAAAGTTCACTATCGAGTAGTGTAAAATATTTATTAAAATTTTTATTGGTTTGTGAATGAGCTTCCAGTGTAGATTCAAAAATTCCGAAATTTTCGTCCGCCGTTTCAATAGTATTTTCTAGTTTTCTATGTAAATAACACGAAATGCGGTGTAATCGATTATATTGATTCATTAAAACTGGTAAATTTGATTTTTGTTCGTTTAGTTTCTTTCTATGGTTCTCCCTTTCTTCTCCAAGTTTTTTTTTAAAGTATTTGATACTTATAACTGCCTCGTAGGTTATTTGATCCTCTTTTTCTCATTTACAACAAAACGCGACACGACGCATTTACCTAACTTCATCCTAGAAACTTATCTAGATTTGCATGCATTCACTTATCCACTCTTCTTAGTTGTTTTCCCGCGATCCGTTGGCGACAAGGTAATTTTATAAATAACCGCGAAAGAGAATATTCTGTTTTTATCGCCAAGTATATAATTGGTTCCAATTCAAAGAGATTCTTATAATAATTTAATCGTCTTTCGATCTTATTAACTGTTGTATAATCTGATAATCCCTGCAATTTACACAGTGATACTGAAGAATTTTGTTTTATCAATGCCTAAAGAATTAATAAAACTATCAATCCTGTTAGTAATACAATTTTTTACTAATGTAAAAGAGAGAAGATTGAAGAAGAATGAAACTACATCAAAGGCCACGAATAAAAAACCGTCAGGAGCCACCAAATTTTTAATTCTGTCTCTGATCTCAAAGGAATTCGTCACAGAGTATTGAAACTTATTAATAAACTTTGTAAAGAATAGAGAAGAAGATTTTAATAAGAATTCATTATTTGAAAACACTTTTCAAAATAATATTGATTTGAGAAAAGAATTTCTAAAAAAACATACTGAATTTTTTATTACAAAAATTATTTATTCAAATAAGAATTTATTTTTTGAAAACACTATTTGAAAAAATATCAATTTAATGAAAAAATTTCTAAAAAAACGTATTGAATCAATCATTACAAAGGCAGATAAGGGTGGTACCACCGTGGTTATGCATAAGGATGATTATATATGTAAGGTCAATGCCATTTTGGCAGATCAGTCTTACTACAATAAACTTGGTGGTATTAAAGCTTAAAAAGTATTTTCC
This sequence comes from Copidosoma aretas, assembly GCA_030522625.1. NCBI lineage: Eukaryota > Metazoa > Arthropoda > Insecta > Hymenoptera > Encyrtidae > Copidosoma > Copidosoma aretas. The sequence continues at coordinate 4,213 of JAPYYV010007865.1, read as the reverse complement.
TGACCTATTAGTTCAGTCAAAATTATTATTAATAAATGGAACGAGAGAGGAGTATCTTGTGCTGTAGAAATCCCGGAACCCGACATAACCAATTTGGGTGGTTCTCCACTGCCTAAAGCTTATGGCCTCATCAAGGCACATAAAATTGATTTTTCTGCTGGCTTGATAGTCTCCTCTATTAGATTCCCTACTTACCAATTAGATAAATGGTTTTCTCTATTCCTTACAAAGTTTATTAATAAGTATAAAAGTCTGTGAAGAATTCCTTTGAGATTAGAGATATAATTAAAAACTTGGTGGCTCCTGGCGGTTTTTTATTCGTGTCCTTGAATGTAGTTTCATTATACTCCAATCTTTCTTTTACATTAATAAAAAGTTGTATTGTTCAGAGAATTGATGGTTTTATTAATTCTTTAGGCATTGAGAATACGAAATTCCTTGATGGTATTAATTTTCTAATTAACTCCAATTATTTTTTCTTCAATGGTCATACGTACATGCAGTCATGTGGAGCTCCTATGGGAGGTAGCAGTTCTTCATGGTTTTCGCTGTTATTTTGGAGTCTTTAGAGACTCTAGTTCTGGAAGATTGCAACGATACCATCTTACTCTATGTACGGTATATTGATGACTGTCTGTTAATTTAAACCGATCAAATAGGTAACATTTTGAGTCTCTTTAATAACCACAATAAATTTGTACAGTTTACGGTGGAAAGAGAGATCCATAATTCTATTCCGTTTTTAGACATCCTTATCACACATAGCTCTAATTCTATAAGCACCATAGATCTCTATACAAGCCCTCAGCCTCAGGTAGAATTCTTAATTTTTATCATACAATCCATTTTGCCAGAATATTTCCCTTATTTTTCCTCTTATTGATCGAGCATTTTTAATTAGCAGACTCATCTTCTAGATCAAAAAACATTGCAGCAGCTCGAAAGATTCTAGTTGCAAATGCATACCCAGCGTCGTTTATTAATAGATTCATAAAAGCAAGAATTAGCTATCTCAGTCGAACGTTGAGGAACCACTAGGAGCCACACAGCTCGAGTAACTGGTATTGTAGCAAGATATTCCACTCTGATTATTTTGGTAAATCTACCTCCTATAACAAGGCGTTTATGGTTGCTCCGTATTTCCAGCCGATTTAAAGTGCTTTACGTCATATATTATTAAAGTATAAGAGTCATAATATAAAAGTCATTTTTTCTAGTTCAAGTAAATTGACTGATATTGTTAGGTAAGGAAAGGATGAGACTAAAAAAATTGCAAAGTAGTGGCATTGTCTATGTGATCTTATAGACTTTGTATTAAAAATAAGGATTGTAAGTCAGCCTTATATACTCACTCCTTGCAGTGTGCGCAGGGTTTTGACCTTAAGGAAACGGCAATTCTTGATCAGGAGCAGAATAAATGTAAGCGAAAATTCTCTAAAATGATTTTTATTACTTTAATAAATAACCATATCAATAGACAGTTAGACACAAACAAACTTAACAACACATATAAAAATTACCTATCTCAAATTAAAAATTAACTGAGAATTAAATTATAATGCAGCCTTGTTCACGTTTTTCTACACGTTTTATACCTATTATACTTAAACTGTCTCATATCTATTTGCACCAAGGTGAGTACACAAACTTGTGTGTATTGCCTTTTTAGAAAGTAGCTGCCCCTCTAGTATCAATCTTGCTCATGATGTATACCTTTATTATTTTCTCATGATGTACATAGCCTGATTTTCCGTTGTATTGAAAAAAAATTTTTTTATGTTCTAATAACTGATTTCTATATTCTAATGATGATTCATGAATTACTGTAATACGTAGTTTATAAGAATGCATTGTCCAATGGACTGTCTAATCGGCGTTGTATCTTGACACCTGCATGGTAAACTATTCTGGACTTTTTTGATGTTTTAATTATATTTTTTAATATTTTTTAACTGAAGTCACCTTTATCATATTGTTTTCATTTATTTGTATTTTTGTACATGTTTCATGCTAAAGAGGCCATTAGCGAAATGGCGAAATATCGATAAATTACGTAATAAATATACAGTCATGCCCTTATAACCCAGCGTTTTGTCGCAGTTATTATTATTTTCATCATAACGAAGGAGCAAGTGAGAAAGCATATAAGTCCTTTGAATGCTGTAAGTTACTAATTTTCCTAGCATATAACTTAAAATTTTTTGTTCAAAAAATGTGTACATTTATTGTGAGATATTATTATAGCTTTACTTATTGAAGAATCGTGAATTTGACTAAACATTTCAGAACATACGTCATTTGTTTTCCATGTTTAAGGAATTTTAAGTTTCATTTTTTCCCTCTTCTACATCTAGTAACAATAAGAAAAGTTTTTCATCTATTAAATGTGTATTAGTTGTTAATAAATAATTTAAAATAAAGGCCAATGAATAAGATATTTCATCGTTTCTTGAACAATAATTATTTTATGACCGTTTCTGACGACTGGAAGAATTAGACGAAAGTGTCCGACTAAAATTATTATTTTACTTCCAAAAGGTTCTTTACTATTACGCAAATCTCGTAAAGTTCTATTAACATTTTCTAATGCTTTTTTTAGTATCATAAAAGTTTTCTACTAAATAATAACTTCTACTTCACGTAATTTTTGTTCATCCGACTCAAACTGGAGAAACGCACTTTCTACAGTGCTGAAATTTAAAGAAAGTCTAAAAGTTCTGTAATCATTCCTTTTGGAAGTAGAATGAAAGCATTTTTATTAAAGTCATTGTTAAGACTTTTTATTTAATCAATATAAAGTAGTAAATTAAAGTCTTGCATAAAAAAGCTTTTCCAGATCCACCAGATATTTTCACTTCCATTAATATGTGAAGAGTCGCACCTCTTTCATTTCCGGATTTCGCTCCCTCCGTCACCTCAATTCTCAAACTGCTCAACTTTTTCAAACTCTTTGCTCAATTTACAGAGGCCGGTACTTCTTTCACCCATACCTCGCTGATTTTTTTCTTTATTTTCCTACATGATAATATATGCTCTAATTTCTCCGGTTCTTTTTTACATGCCCTACACCTTCCGTCTGTGTATCCCTTGTTGCCACATCTTTATCTTGCCCATTGCTCTTTTATTTATCCCTTAAGTTGTCTGTCCTCCCAGTATCCCTCAATTCCTGGTACGATTTTTTTTTTTGGTTGTAAAAGTCGCAATAACTTGATTTTTTATTTTGGTCCAATTTGTTTGAATTTTTTGGTCCTCTTTTATTCTTATCCCTCTTTCCAGTCTCTCTTCTAGCTTATTTATTACTTCATTATTAAATACCGTTTTAATTCCTTTTCTATCTCCTATTCTTTCAAAAGCTGCTGCTACTGATCTATGCCACTTATTTAGGTACCTATTTTCCGCGAATCTTAGCTCCTCTTTCAAACAGATCCTAGGCCATCTCACAGTGGGGCCAAATTGAAAAAATCCGGACAAAAGTCGAAAAAGCCAAGTGATCGTTATTAAACTGATTACTCGGGGGTTTTTGGGGTCGCTGATCTCGAATATGAACTCAGAATCGGAAAATTCAAGATGCCAGATCAAATATGGCGGACACGTCTTCTGAAAACCGTCTGAAAACAAAAAATTTTCAATTTTTTTTTTCAATTAACGAGGTTTTATTCAAACATTAAATAAAAATCAGTCGATAAGTAAGACAATTACAGTAAATTATTTAGATATTACAAAGTTGACATTTTAATGATAAAATTTACAAAAAAATTTTCTTCATAATCTGATTCTGCATTGGACACATCTGATTCACTTGTACTACTATCGTTTTATTCGAATTGAGCCAAAATACTTTCGTGTGCAGGTGTTGATGGAGGTTTTTATAATTGTAAGACGTCCTTTGATAACGATTTCAAGGGTTTTTGAGGAATTGGTCGACAACTTGCCATAAATGGGTCGCTTATTTCTAAAAATCGTTTGAAGACATCTTCCATTGTCTTCTCTCTGTAGTTTTTGCGTGCGAATCGACGCCGAAATTCCCTAAATAATTTATTGCAAGCCTTCTGAGCTTCCTCTGACAATTGACCGATCGGCAAAATAGAGTTATCGATTATGTCTTTTCCATGGGTTAAAAGCTTATGTACAGCAGTTGGCATGTAATACCAATTGTAAAGCTCTACAAATTGATGAGCTGTTTGTAAAGCATATTTTTCATAAGCTTCCGTAT
>JAPYYV010007864.1:0-23893 GCA_030522625.1 Copidosoma aretas | reverse complement strand
AACGAAAAGCAAAGAATGTTTTTCCAAGTAAGTATATGGCTAAATAATAAAACTAAATAGTAAAAATGTTAAGGTTAGACACTCCCTTTCCCCAGTCCTAGACAATAATTATTATTTAATATTAAGATCGAGACCTTGACAATCCATTTAGATGTATTTGCTATTATAGACGTGTAATAAATCATAGGTAAAGAAGTAATAGATTAATAAGAAGGGATATTGGAAAATTTGTGGGTTATGTAGAATTTTTTTCTTAAATGTAATGGGGTTATGTTGACATAAGTTTGAATACATTTAACCAGTGTTATTGTCACTGGAAGATCGTTATGCATTTAACGTACAGCAAATCAATTGTTTCCGATATTAACCGTATAGTTTAAAAATGAAACTAAATCGTGGAAGTTTTGAAGGTTATAGGCTTTTTTTCTATTTCTTGACTATATTTGTCATTTAGCTGACGAATTTTGACTCCACTAATTCAACGAAATATATAACATATTGTTAAAATTTATTTTACGATGTAGAAACAGAAAATTTGGTTATGTAGGGGAATATTTTGAGGTTATGTTGATAATTCTTGTAGAAAAAGACTGTTTTTCTATTATAAATACCTAACAGTATATATAAACTCAGATAATGACAATATTTATTGTTATATTTGGTGTTTTTATGTTATATTGCATTACCTTATAGCTCGATTTATGAAGAATTCGAGTATTTATGAGTTTATCTGGAAGAAAAAATTTTTTTAACCCCTTTTCTATATTTTTCCTCTATTCTCTATTTAATTATCTACAAATTAAAAAAAAAAAATCAAGTTATCTCGTTTCGTTCGAAAGTTATTGATTTTAAAAAGAAAAGTGACGAAATCCGGCACAGTGCGACGTCTGATACATGTAATACTGGATTATGATGAATTTTTTACTAGATTCACTGATTTTATTGTCCATATTAATTTTTTTTTTTTTTTATCCAACGACTCTCCAGGATTAAAGATGACTCAAAAGACTAAAATGTTATTTTCCTTTTAAATACAGTTTACATATTTTTTTTATCTGTAAGTATTACGCAGAAGCCAGCAATAACGGAAAAGTTACTAAAAAAAAGGTTGTTTTTTTTTTTCGTCTAATGCCATGGCTCGAAAAATCTGAAAAAATTCAGGATAGTAGAAAATAAAAAACTGCACAACATAATTTTTTTTGGAGCTGCACTTTCCAAAATTAATTTTATACGTTTTGAAATTTTGGAACGTTAGCCAAAATTTGAATTTGCACCAAAAATTTTGAAAAAATTTTAGTCAACATAGGATATGTTTATTTTTATCCTTCATGAATAATTGTTTGGACCAGTTAAGAAATGGCAGAGATATCTATAAAAAATTTATCACTTGGGGCCTGTAGCAACCCTATCGGTCGATTGGAGTCTGGAAAAATTTTCACAAATTCCTTTCTTAGTGCACTACATGCATGAATTTTTTCAGATTTTTTAGTATTAAGTCAGTATAACCCTACTTATCCGGCTATGCCCTTTGTTACAAAGTTAAAAATGGAATATGAAAGATGGAAAAAAATCAAGAAAAATTATTTACGTAAATCAGCCACTCAAAAGAAACGAAGAACTTTATGGAGAGAGTTTCAGTCGATTATTTGACATAGCCAGTGCCAATGCACTTAAACAAATGACAGATAAGGTTGATAAACAATTCCTACTTGATCAAAGAGGTTATTTTTCTTGTTCTACGCATCTCTATAGGCTAAATACGCGTAAACTTGCAGGCCACCTTATAATCGGATGTGGTGTCCGTACGCTGATCAAAATAAGTAGATAAGCATGGTTTCAATTTTTTATCAACGCAATATATTGCTGCAGTAAGCTGTAAAATGTTAATTGAAGGGCTGTATCGAATAACCTGCTCCACGCTCGGCCAGCTGTCGCATATACATACAAAGTTTGTTTCTCCCGCTGTGAACGTGCGAGCGTCGTCTGTGATTTAAATAAAGCTATTTATCGTTTACTGTCGGAAAACTTTTAGCAAGAAAGTTGTTCCACTTGATCTTGGAAATAGCTATGCACACATTCAGATAATAATATTGATTCAAACGGATTTTAGAAGTCATTTTGTAAAAAAAATACGTTGCCATCCGACCGACGGAGATACAGTATCAGATAACACTTACTGTACGTACATAGCGTACTTTTTACATACATACTTTTTACAAAATGACTTCTATATTCCGTTTTACTCAATATTATTATCTGAAACTTTGCATAGGCATTCCGAAAATTAACAAAAACAACTTTTTTGCTAGAATTTTTCCGATAATAAACGATAAATAATATTTTTTTAATCACAAACGACGCTTGCACGTTAACAGTGGCAGATAACAACTTCGTGTATATGCGGCGCGGCGACTAGCCGAGCGCGGAGCAGGTTATTCGATCCGGCCCTTCAATTTCTTTCTTCGTTTATCGTATGTATTAGCTGCATTACATATACTAGGGTCTCCATCTATCTCGCACATTTTACTCACACACGTGATTCAGCATACTCGTACGAAAGACAAAGAAAGGAATTAATAGATTACAGCTTACTAAAGCAAAATCTTACATTAAACAAAATTTTATCATGACATTTACCAAAATATTAGGTCAATCTATTAATTATAAAAAAAAAGGACATCAATATTTCTGAAGAGAAACTGTTATTTTTATTTATAATATTTATGAAATCGTTATATTAAAGTTAACGTTAAAAAATTTTTTTTTTGCTCATCTTTCATTCAAACAAAAAATTACGCAAAAAGTACGATTCGTAGTAATAATGCAAATATATCAGTTACGTAAACAATTCAGGGTTTTTCAGCTGAATATATAGCCGATAATAATCTCGAGTTGATGTAAATTAAAATACGCATCTTTTAATAAAAATAAAGTTTTTTTCTTGAACGTTCACCTTCTGGTCAAAATTAATAGAAACGGATAACGGTTACTATATAAATTAAGGAAACAGATCACGTGAAGCGCTCTCAGCACGTCTAGTTGAATTAAAAACTAAATTTTAAGGCATATTTAAATGGAGTCTTACAATCTTAAGATTGGTAGAAGCTTTTGAGAGCGGGAGAGATACGCTAGAACATCTGCTTTCTTTCTCCAGCACTCATAAACTTGTGGCTTATTGAAACATTATAAGACTTCATATTTGTCTCTAAAATTAATTTTCCAATAAATAATAATAAGAAAAAACATAAGTCGATAGTATTTAAAATAAAATTATTTTTTAAATAAAAAAAATTGAACTTTCCTTGCGGCACTACCACGCAACATAATAATAATAACAATAATAATAATACGAGTAAGCCCTCGTAGTAAGTCGTAATCAACGCTGAGGGGTATAAATATAGCGTCATATAAAAGTAAATGAATAGACGTACTCTAAATACCATTTTAATTTTTAATACAATTTTTTATTGTTAGTTTAATAACTATCTCACCATGGTCATTTAACACCATAACATTGCTAATAGGACTACCATTGAAATTTTTTTTTTAGAAGACATCCTGGAGCTGATTAGAACGGAGTCAGAGTCTCAGCCTTTTCGACGCATACCTCTGTTAAAAAGAAGGGGAACTGAACCCGTCATGACGTTAAAGCTTGCCACCGTGCTGGATAAATTCAATAAAAGTAAACGAGATGCTGTGCATATTTTATTGGCTGCTGCTGAATCATTCCAAATTGGTCCATGCAGATATGTTCTGAATGCCACGTCTATTCATGAGGCTCGAAAATGATTTCGTAAAGAAAGGTACCAAGCTATCAAAGAACATACACCTTGTTTATTTTCAACTGGAGTTATTACTATTCAGTGGGATAGCAACTTGATTCCCGAATATTTTCGAACAGAAATCAACGACAGGCTAGCAATTATGGTTACTTGTGAAGGATATGAACAACTTTTAGCAATTTCATCGTCAAGTACTGCGTACAATTAAGCCCAAGCTGTTTATGAAACATTAGTTGACTGGTCTATCCTCGAAAATATTAAAGTTCTTTGTTTTGACTCAACAGCAAGTAACACAGGTCGCTTAAATGGTACCTGCACGTTGTTAGAGAAGTTAATCGACAGAGATTTGATATACTTAATTTGCAGACATCTCATATACGAACTAATTTTACGATGTTCATTTAAAGAAAAATTTTTTAAGATAGGAGGATCCGATGATTTACCTTTCAAACACTTAAAACAATTTTGGAAAAATATTCATCAGCAGTCTTATGAATCTCGTATCACTGATAGTACAGTCAATCAATCATTACAGGATGTAAAAGAACATATTCTAGATTTTTTTATTCATGTTTTAAAAAGATTCAGCTTGAATGTGATTATAAAGAGTTTCTCAAATGAAGCATCATTTTCTTAGAGGTAAATTACCAGAAGATTTAAGTTTTCGACCACCTGGTCCTGGTTATCTTTACACGGTAATTCATGAAAAAATATCAGCTAATACTGTAAAAAAATTTATGAATCACCTATAGTATTTGACACCAGAGTCAAGTGCTATGGCATTTTTTGATACAGATTTATCAAATGAACAGAAACGTAAAATGGTTAGTGCCTTAAAATCTGATAGCATTAAGTTCATAAAAAAAACGCATTCTTGTTCATGAAAATGATTTAAATCTATTGGTACAATCAGGCATGCATGACTTTGCGAGCAAAACAACATTAAATATTTCAAGAGATTTCAAAGTGATGTTACTTTTTTGCTGGAGTCTGTGGGGGAAAAAGATTCCAATTATTCGCGTGGATTGGAAATTGTTGAAGACTTGTAGGTAGTAAATGATGTTGCAGAGAGAGGAGTTAAACTTATGACCGAATTTATTAAGATTATAAGAAAAGATCAAAAACAGAATCAATAATTGTTGCCTGTTATCCAAGATTACCGCAGCTTATTCCCAAGATCGAAAAAAATGCGTTATTACCATATGATTAAATATGTTTGCGATCTATATTGAACGTGGAAATAAATGATTTTTATAAAAACAAGTCATCTTATTTAAATATTGAACTCTATTATAAATTAATTCCTCTCACTGTCAAAACAAATATTATATAATAAGGAATTTTTTTCCTTGAGTGCTAAAAATTTTCTTTTGTGATAATTGCTTCGCCTAGTCAACGAATATAAAAAAGTAATGCCTTTGTTGGATGCGGATGAAGAAGATACATCAAAATATATACATCCCAGTATTGATAATTATCTCTTTTAAACAAATACTTGATAACTTTTATTTTTTTTCTACTATAAACCAATAATTTTAACGATTCTACTGTTATATTGGATTAAATAGGCTTATAACTCGGACATGATATAATCTAGAAAATTTTTTGGGACACTAAATTTTAGGGTTTTATCTTTACTTCAAGGACGTTACCTGTAAAATGTACCAAGAGGCCAGTAGAAACGTTTCGATTCGAAAGTGCGCCTTTTTTCTCCTTTTATCAGCGATTTTTTACGATTTCCGCGATTTAATGCCAATAACTTTTTTTATTCGTCGAATAGAAGAAAATTAGTGGTACTATCGGATTCAGGAGACAAAAATACATGGGAATACATGTTTTTTTCCAGCATTATCAACGAGTAACATGGCTTTCATATGGAATAAACCATTTTCATACTTTTTAACACGTGAATCCCATAAGAAATTTCAGAAGCTTTGCGAGTCGGGCAAAATTAATCCTAGGGGTCTGAAATTTTTTGCTCGCGAGTTTTTAGTTACGTAGAAAATATTCTTGCCTGGCACTCATCAAAATGAGAAAAGAAAAAAATTAATATCCCCCTAATTTACATGCATAGAAACTTTATTTCTTTTTTTCAAGTTTCTGTTTCTATACAAGATTTCAAAAATAGACAATGATGCATGAACTTCTTAAAGAAATTCTTTCCGACTCTCTCTAAAAAGTAAAATATAAAAAAATTACTGACAGATTACTACATGTGTAAATAATATTGATTAAATTTTTTTGAAAAATCAAAGGCTACCGTTCTATATGTGTCAAATACTTATGGAAAAAAAAATGTAGAACCTTCACAGTTTGTAATAACCTGAAAATTTTTTATTTTCGCTTAGTTATAGAGAACTTTTCACTAATTTGACAGTCAGTTTAACGTTTTATTTGTGTTACGTCATAAAAATAAGTTCTACTTCAAAATAAACGTTGAACTTAACATACAATAAACATATATATTCGAACCTAAGATACTTTTTGGATTATTCCGGTAAATGTTACATTAGGCTTACATCAAACTGTTCTGTTTCTGTACTTCAACATTGGGTAACAAACTATGCATTACAAGAGTACCTTAATTTTTATTCAAGCCGATTCCTTATAACCTTTACGAGCAAAATTACAATATAAGAAGTGGAAAAAGTTGAAAAATTCTTCTTGAGTTTCTGTGTTGGAAAATAAATAAAATATGTAAAAAGGCATGTTAACAGTTGAAAACTTGGTTTTAAATATTTTCTGCATTGTATGAAGTCTTGAGATTTGTGGTAGTCTTGATGTTGTCAATTATCCAGAGGTTATAAGCGTTTAAAAGTTAGTCAAATCCGAAAATTTACTGTGTTGACGGAGTTTCTTTGAGAGCCACTTCTACTTTTAACTTTTATAACTCTCAATGCTTAGCACATTTTTATATTTTTTCAAAGAATGCTTAAAACTTACGTATGTAAGGTTATTTTTATTTTCTGAGCGACTTTTTAAAACATTTAATAGCAAACTTATGATGAGAATCGCAAAATGGAATCAGCAAATTGATATCGACATAAAAAAGTAAAAGTTTAAAAAAGTGTGTCGCAAGACTTTCATTACGTCTACATAGGTTTCTGCAACTGCTTAAAATCCTGTAAGACAATCAATAGTATTTAAAGGAAAGTATCTCGAAAAAAAATTTTTCTCACAACGAACATAGCTATTTGAAGGAAAGGTAATTTGCCATTTCGTTTAGGCCACCATACTTGACTTTACATGACGTTTTAATTCTTCTTGTTATCAACTAGTTGTGCCTATTTATTTGATTTCCATGTCGAGGGGCTCATATAATAAAAGGTAGCTCACCATTTGGGTTTGCCGCTATATTTGATCTTCAATAACTTCACAGTGCGTGTTGTATTCTGGTATTCATCATGCCTTTTCATCTTAAACCCATGTCAACGGGGTTATGAAGTAAAAGTTGATCCGCAATTTTGTTTTGGCCGCCATATTGGATTTTCAATAACTTCACGGTGCCTGTTATATCCTGCAAGGTCCTTGCACTTTATTTGATATCAGTGTCAAAGAAATTTTGAAGTCAAAGTTGATTTGACATTTTGTTTCGGCCCCATATATGATTTTCAATAACTTTACAGTGCTATTGTATTTTGGTAGCCATGCTCTTCCAGTTGATCCCCATGCCAAACGGGTTGTACAAAGAAAGTTGATCTGCCATTTTGTTCTGGCCACTATAGTGGATTTTTAATAACTTCACAGTGCCTGTTCCATCCTGGTAGTAATACTTTTTAATTTGGTACCTCTGTCAAGGGGGTTGTGAAGTAAAAGGTAATCCGCCTTTTTGTTTTACCGCCATATTGGATTACATAATTTTCTGAACTTGAGGTGGGTACTAAATCTCGATTCGGCCGGATGTCGGAAAATAATCGAAAAATTTTTTTTACTTATTCAAAATACACGGATTACTACGATTTCCGATATACATACCGAAAATACATATGCATAACAAGTTTTCACACGCCTGAGGGTAGCGGATTCTTGTAGGCTATGGTCTTAGGAACAAAATATGCCCAAAATTGTTTAAATTGGGTGAAAATCAGCTGTAAGCACGAATTTTGAGGATTGTTTAGGCTTTTTAGCCCACTGTGCGCCGTGAAGAGGGTTCAATAACTGATGCACTGCTCTTGATGCGAAACTTATGCTCTTTTTACGCTAGTATCTTACGTACTTGCCTGTAATACACCACGTAATAATATCTCTTTAAAAAAATATATACTTATACAGGATAGTCTACCTCACTTATTTGCGTGATAAAAAGATTTGTTTTTTTCTTTTAATTAGTGTCAATTGACGACAGAGTATGCAAAATACTCAATGTAAAAATTACGCACTTTTTACGCAAGTTTCTTACGTAGATGTCTGACTGCGAAACTTGCATAATTCTGCTTCAAGCCACCGTCTGTTAAGGTTCAATTGATGTATGCACTGCACTTAATGCAAATCTCACGCACTTTTTACGCAAGTTGATTTACCATTTTGTTTTGGCCCCATATTGGATTTTCAATAAATTTACAGTGCTTATTGTATCTTGGTAGTCATGCTGTTCCATTTGATCCCCATGGAATAGGGATAGCCAAAGGGGTTGCAAAAAGAAAGTTGATCTGCCATCTTGTTCTGGCTGCTATAGTAGATTTCAAATGACGTTATAGTTCTTGTTATGTTCTACTAGTGATGCCCTTTCATGTGATACTTATGTCGGAGAGGTTGTGCAGTAAAGTACCACTTCGTTTCAGCCGCTATATTGGCTTTAATATTACATTATATGAACTACATTGCATACTCTTCTAAACTAAAGGTATGTACTGCATTTTAGCCAGTTCAGATGTCAGAAAGTGATCAAAAAATTCTTTCTACTTATTAATATACGTACAGATTACTACAACTACCTATGTGTATATACCTAAAATACATACATATAACAAGTTCTCACATGTCTGAAAGAAAATAATTCTGGCAGGTTATATTCTTAGGAACAAGTTTCAATGCGCATGTTTCTCCGAAAAAAATTAAATAAATGAAACTATTTTTTTTGTTAAATTCTTATGGGCATTAAATTACAAGTGAACCTATTTCTGTACGTAGCAATGGGAAGAAAGGATAAAAATAACCGGTGCTTAACAGAAAAATATTTTTTTTATATTGAGATGTTTCGCAGACCAAGTGGGCCAGTCTTAAAACACTCCCTGCTACATGGTTTGATATAGTTGTATTCCTAACACCCCCCCCCCCCCCCACCTTAAACTATGCACAGCCCCTAATAATAAAAACTGGTAACATTTTTTTTTTCTATATTGTGACTTCTATGTCAGAACTAGTAATAGCGAAACAAATGTAACAAAGTCACACATAAATTTGACAAGCTAAAATTACTGACAAGAACTATAAGATTTGATTACCTTGGCTATATATTTGAATAGATTTATTAGAAAACAAGAAAAAAAAACTACCAAGTCGATTGACAAGAATGTCGAAAGTCATATTTGATGTGTCATTACCTCATATGCAATTACATGGATCTCTACGACAACACCTGTATCAGCTTAATAGACAAAGTGATAGCCTTCAGACGCTAAGTGACCCGAGTTTGAATTCCGGCGAAAGTTCATTTATTACTGAATTGTAAAAAAACACCTCGTAATATTATCTGTTTTTAATAATTTATCCTAATGCAGGATAGTCTACTACAATTATTTGCCTGAAAAAAAGATTTTCATTTATTATTATTTTTTTTTTTTATTAGTGCCAATCGACAACAGAAAATGCACAATACTTAATGCAAGAATTACGCACTTTTTACGCAAGTGACTTACGTACTTGTCTGACTGCGAAACATACATAATTCTGCTGAAAGCCAGAATAATAATTAATAATACATAATAATGCACTGTTATGGTTCGATTGATTTGTGCACTGCACTTATTGCAAGGCTTACGCACTTTTTACGCAAGTGTCTTACGAACTTAACTTTCATTAGACTTTCATTAGAGAACATATAACCTGCTATTTTTAATTAACCATCATATTGGATTTAAAAGGACGTGACATGTAGATGTCAATCATCTTTAGAAAGTATTGAAGCAGAGCTGAGCGTTACGGAAAAGGTGACTTTTTTCGAAAACAATTGATTAGGTTGAATTGTGATTTTATTTTTTATTTTTACAAGTCCCGACATGAATGAGATTATCAAATTTGATAAATTGGTTCTTTACACGGAGATCTCAAGAAAATAGAAATCTCCTGCAACAAAAAAAACTAATTTCTATGAGAACTTTTTTCTAAATTTGCAGATGGGATCTCAAGTGCAATCTTAGCTGAGTTTTTAGCTGAGATTTTGGCATGAGATTTTACCTGAGATATCACTTATTCGCCGGAGACAGGGGTACAATTTCAATGACATTTTAACAGTTTAAAGGCTTATTTAGATAACAATAAGTAAGATAATATAATTTAATCATGGCAATACTATCTTTTTTTAAGCATGATATAGAACGTTCAAACCAACTGGTAGAACTTCTTTAAAAAATTTAGAAATGAATATAATCACAGTTGACTTAACCTCTAAAAAAATTAAAAAATGACGAAAAAATACATCAGCGTTGGCTTAAAACTTCTATTCTCTAGACGAAACACGTTAGCCGGATGCACTACCAAAGCCTTAAAAAAGGAATATACATAGAAGACTGAGATTTTAAATCAACAATCATCATCAAAAGAAACAAAAATCACAAAGATATCTTGACACACATAAGCACAGTTCTAGCTGTGTTTCATAGTTTTCAGAGAAACCGCGAAAAATGTTAGTATTTCAACCTATAATATTTATTTCAAACAGTCTCACATACCTACGTACTAATGTATTTTGTGTACTCTCTTTGTAAAAAATATTATTGGTACCTGAAAAGAAAAGCAGTACACAAGCCATCTTGGACCGCATTTACTATAATTTCACATGTTGATGAAAAAGTAGTTCCCATGAGAAATGCATCAGGCTACATCTAGTATTTTTATAGTTCAAAGAAAATATAGGAAATTCGAATTTATCAATGTATCACTATTAATTAATAGGATGAAAATCTTACCTCGAAGAATCTGATAAAGAAAAACTTTTATATGATCAGGACTTAGATGCTGTGGACTAACAATAATTTTGTGAAGATCGCTTTGAAGAAGCTCTGTTATCACATATCTGTGTGTAATATGTAAGGAAAACAAAATATTAATGCGACTATTTTATGTAAATAATTGTGATTGTCAGTTACGAAATGTGTTTATGCTATTATACTAGGGGTATGTGCCCTAATTACGGCCGTTTTAAGAAAAGTTTACGACTAAATTTTATTATGTAAGCGATGGTCGATAGTATTATAATTTGTACAGTGTCATAATAATGGTATCAACATTTTTCTGAAGTATAAACTTTTTGTTAACAAACAGTTTTGCTGTATATTAAACTATATGAACAGATAAAAAAAACAATATCTCTATTCTGAACCCTCGTAAAAAATTTCGAACTTTTTTTGGCCCCCTCCAAAAATATACACAAAACAAACTTTTTTTCCTTTAATGTTGAATATTATTTTTTTAAACTCCCATGCAACTTATAAACAGTTTATTTAATGAAAACACTACTTTTGCTTCCTATGCGGCCTTTTAAAAGTATGACTTTCTCGCGGCTTGATGCAAGAAGCGATAAAAACAGACAAAAGCGACAAAAGTATAGCATAGCTCATTAATGTATCATTTCAATGATATAATATTATTTGAATTATGGTATGAATCATCAACAATTTTGTTGCAGGGACCTACAGTAGGGATGGAGTCCATAATTGGGACGTGTACCTTATATAAAAAATTAGCTAGCGCGTTGGCTTGGGTTGACAAGACGTATGCAATACGACCTACGTAATGATAAATGAAATAAATACAACTTATATTTCTACGAAATTATGCTTCAACGTTCAATGATTTTAAGTTATATTGTATTTCAATCACTGCTTCGAAAATCACAAGCAAAGAAGAAAATTCTACCTACAGAGGAACCTGACATTAAATTGCTAATCATCTTATGCAGAGATTTTAACCCCGACACATATAAAAATAAATCACGTCTCAGTTTCATTAAAAAAATTAGCATTTAAAATTTTGTCATACACAACCCTAGCACTTGGCAATAAGTATCTTGATTCAACCTTTACACGTAATTTAAATTTTAACGAATTTATTATACTTATTAGTTTTTGTATCATCTACCTACGCACAATTAACTAAGTTTGAAACATTAAATAATTTTGTTTTTCCAATTGCCTCAATATTCTCTTATACACGGACACAACCACGTTATACTTGCTGGTGTATCAAGGATAAAGCGAACCAGAACTTTGTTCTTAACTCCATTCACACAATGTTCGGTGCTTTTTAACATAAGATTATATAGAGTGATGTCATGAAAGTATCTACAAAAACAAACAGTATGGAAGTATTTAATAATTATTCTGGTATTTTTAAAGTAATATTTTATCATAAAATTTTAAAACAAGCAAGCTTTAAATTTTTCATATTTTCGCGTCTTGACTTTAAAGGGACTCTACAACTTCTGAAAAGCATATTTATCATGGAATTTGAACTGTTTCACCCTTTAAACATACACAATTTGGTTTAACAGAGTACGATATTTTTAATCTGATTCATGAAAACACCATGATCTAACACAAATGTCTTTGAACAATACAGATAATTCATCTCATGATGATCATAATAATTTCTTAGTTAGGATTTATACGTACCATATATGGCAAACACTTGAGAATTGTTAACATTCCTACTTTTTCAATGTTAAAAAAATTGTAATGTATAACAACGCAACCCTATCAGAAAATTTTTTACATTCTGTTAGATCCTTGCGTTTTAACATATTCTAATTTATTTTTTAGCTTATTTTTCTATCTTAACCTAAAAGACCACCTCTAAAAAAACAGAGACTCATAAATAAGTTATGTAATTTTTATCATTGTTTACTAGAGTTGTCCAAAATTACCCGACTTTCGAATTTTAAAAAGTAAAAATTAAACACTCTATACCAAAAAAAAAAGTCAAACAATTATTGAATTTTTTTTTTTTTTTTTTTTTTTTTTAAAGTCAAAAACGACATTTTTATTATTCTCGTTCATCCATTTCTAAACAACACTATGATACGAAAAAAAAAAACTAAACCAAGAAATGGAGTATGCTAACTTGCTTTTAGGTCATATTTAAGGCATACTTAATACTGATTTCAGACTGAAGAAAGACTTGTCGAAATGCTGATTTCATTACTTGTACTGGAAAAGCAATTTCCTTTTGGTTTACAGTACAACATTTTTTCGAAAATACGTTCTTTTAATAAATTTGACCCACGCCTGTACAGATGTCAATAAGTTGGCTCTGAATCCAAGCTGTCTACAATTACAATTTTGTTTACAATAATCAAAATATACGTTTAGGCTTTAAGTATATGTTATCAGTCGAAACATTATTTTTTGTTTCGACTTAAGCAGCTAGAATCCATTTTAATTATAACTTATATATGACTTACGCACGCCTTAAACTAACTAGTTGTTACTTTAACAATAATTTGTGAATTACGTATCGTGGTGTTGTTTAGAAATTTGAGAGCACGAAAAATATGAAAAAAAGTTTTTTTTGCCACTTTTTAAATAAAAAAAAACTAAAAGCCGATTACTCTTGGATTTTTGTTAGCTGATAGAGACCATTTTACTTCACCGATCAACAGTTATGTTCCCATACAGCAGATAAATTATCACAAACGGTTTACTTCATGAAAATTTAAAAGTGGAGAAATTTTGAGCCACTTTACTATTTACTAACTGTTTGGAAACTTTATAAAAATCCCTTCAATATCTTATTACCAGACACTTTGAGCTGTTTGATTTTTATGGCCCCCTAAAAAGGTACACAGAAAAATTATATAGTTTTCAGTACTGCGTGCCGTTTGACCACACGTATGCTACATCTTTCCGCGACAAAACTTTGCATTAAACTATGCGAAAAAGATTTGAATATTCTATGCTCAGCCATAATACTCAAAATGAAAATAGAAAGTATGAAAGATAATGATAAAAAAGGATAACCGATGAACACACAAAGTATCCACATACATAAAAAAAATTGTCTCAATCATAATAATTTGGTGGTTGACCACTATATTAACTTCAACGATTAAAGTTTTCAGTGCAGTGACAATCAGTAATAGTTTTTGAATTTTTAGATCGAGATAATTATCCTGAATAACATCTCAATTAAGGGATACAAATATTAGCCAGCTCAAAATAAAAATAGAAAGTCAACGAACAGAATAATATTTGAAACTGTAAGCTAGATAGCATAATTGTATTGTGCGCCTCTTCCTCGTGATCAAATGGTAGAATCCCCTTCCCCTGCCTACTTAACTACACGTTCAAAGCGTAAAAGTTGGAGGGCGCTCCTTCTACGCTAGCGGGCATCCGGCGGCCGCACTCGCACCCTATGCTCATTTTTTCTGTTTGTGCCGAACGAGACACACGTTCGTCTTAACACAGGAAAATAAGTCATCGACAATCTTACAGCAGTGAATCTGGCAGCTCCCAGTGGAACAGGAAGGAGAGGAAAACGATCAAGTCGGCCCAACAGCAGGGATAGTGCATCGTGCGTCCAGCAGCTTTGAGTTTTTATCTCTTTTTCGCCGCTGGAGTACGGCCTCACAGCAGCAGATTTTAAATCTGCCATTGCTGTAGTATTGCTATTAGAATACTTAATCATAGTCAATCCGATGGGAGCTCTAACTCTGCGACCGTGCAAAAAGTTTTCTTTTTGCTTGAGTCCTGTGAGGAGGTAAACGATACACAACGTATCGTGCATGGGTTTTATCCTTTGCTGCGCGCCTCCAAGAGGCCGACGATACACAACGTATCGTGCAAAGGTTATGTCCTTTGCTGCGCACCTCCAAGAGGCCGACGATACACAACGTATTGAGCAAAGGTTATGTCCTTTGTTGCGCACCTCCAACAGGCCGACGATACACAACATATCGTGCAAAGGTTTTGTCCTTTGCAGCGCACCTTTAAGAGGCTGACGATACACGACGTATCGTGCAAAGGTATTATACTTCGCTGCTAACCTCTAAGAGGCTGACGATACACGACGTATCGTGAAAAGGTTTCACCTTTTGCTCCTGATCTCCAGGAGGCTGACGATACGTAACGTATCGAGCAAAGGTTTTACCTTTTGCTTCTTATCTTCAGAAGGCTGACAATACACAACGCATGCATAGGTTCTCTCCCTTTGCTTCTCGCCTATACGAAGGCTTAATCCTTCTTACTTGCAGGAGTTTTATTCTATCGGCAATCGACTGAATAAACATGTCAACATTAGTGATACAAAACGTATCCAGTGAAGATTTTACCCTTTGCTGCCAACCTTGGAAAAGATAAAATCCTTCTTACAGGCGGGAGTTTTATTCTCTCGGTATGCAAACATGAGTAATACGAAACGTATCATACAAATGTTTTAACTTTCGATCGTTTCTAACCTCAAAAAGACAAAGACTTTTTGGATGAGGAAGTTTTTTTCTCCCAGCATGCGAACATTGACGATACAGTATACGTATTATACAGTGAGTCTTAAATATTGAACGTGGGATGCCCCATTCATCTGTATCTTTATGTCGTTGACTCAAGCTTCAGTCTCACGGTAAAGTTTTACCTTAAGTTTGCGGTTTCTCTGAACGAGTTTTCACTCGTCTTCAATGAAGGTTCATACCCTTTAAAACTGCCATATTATTTGGGCTATCAGCATGGTCGAATTGTAGCATCACAAATTTTGTCTTTAGTCATCAAGCTCTCGTCTATCGGATGGTCGTAACGAGTTTTTACTTGTAACCAACCGAACGTTATATCCTTCACAACTAATTTTACTCCGATTTTGGCTTTCAATTCAGTCAATTATCGCCTTACAGAAAGTTTCATTTACAATCAACATCAAACTACTTGCTTTATATACGTCTTCCATCGAAGGATATTTCCTGTGTAACAAATATTTATTATCAATTTGGCTATAAAGAGTTAAATTGCAGTTTTACGGAATTTCATCTACAGTCTTTATGCCCTTATATATCGGATGACCATAATGGGTTTCTTCTTGTATCTGGAATATGAGTATATATTTGTGAACGCTTGTCTATTTATTCGACTGTTAACATGTTCGAATAGCGGTCTTTTCTGGAACTTTCTTTTCAAGCCTCTTAACTGTCGTTAATTGTACGGCCTTTGTGTACAAGTATTATGCAAGGAGAGGGATTTATTCTCCGTCATTGCTCATCTTGTCACTGGCTACTCACGTGATTGAATTATGGCTTTCCATAGAGTTTACATCCGGCTAACAAACTGTTTGCTATTACGAGGCCCCGGTAAGCTCTCAGCAAACATAACATCCTTGTTTCGACGATCTCCGCTGAAGTCAATGGGTAGCCAGCTCGCAGAAATCTCGCTTTGCTCGAGAGTCCGCAACAGCCATTGGTCCATGGTCCTTATATCTCGAAATAGAAACAGAGATACATATTTGTTATTGTGGAGTGCTAAAGATCATTCAAAAAATCTTCTAGTAATTTGTATTATCGGTGATCAGTGATTCGACTCATCCATGTGGTTTTATCTTGGATCAAGAAATGAACTTCTTCTGATTCGTAAGTATACTAATAATTCACGTATATTGGGTACTCCAAGTTGTGCTTAATATTTTTAGTACTGTATTAAAGACTTTTTTTCCCGCCTAAAAACTTGTGATGATCGCAAAACAATTTCTAATTTAAAGAAACTAAACAAATTAACGGACGTCCATATACTGAAAGAACATAGCATCAGTAATGTTATCTATTTAGATCAAATTTTTATCATCAAATCATAAGGAAAAAGTCTGAAATCAACTAAATGTACTCTAAATATCTTGAAGAATCAAGATGGAGTATGATTAATCAGGGAAAACGCCTCTTGTTCACTACAAGGATTTGTCATTTTTAAAGATAAGCTAAGGTGCATAAAACACTCTAATAAAACAGCGGAATAATTTTACTAAGCAGTCTCAGCACTTGAGATTAATAAAACAAAATTTTGAATCTATCCTATCTTCAGATATTGTTGATTGAATCTTAAACTGGTTAATTCAAAAATAAAGTTCTTACAATAAACAAGTAAAAGCCTGTTAGTTGTTAGTTTTTGAAGTAAAGGAAACGCACGTCATTTCTATAGTTGCAGTGCTTTAATACTTAGACTAAATTGCTTATTATACAAATAATTAAATACGGAAACCTTTTATTTTACAAAAATACACAAAACAATATATATATATATATATAGTGCAAACAGAGAAATAATTCGATATTTACAGAATGCAGTGGTTCAAGTAAGTCATTTAGCAAAAAATCGTCTAACAAGGTTGAACCAGTAATCAAATTTTTTTTGCTAATTAATTATAAAATCAAGGAGATTATAATGATTTTATCGAATTTCTTCAGTTGATCTTACGATCTAAGATCAAACTAAAAACATATTTGATATAATTTTCTTTTAGTTTCAAAAATTCAAAAATCATGGCAATAGATGCCTTAACAATGCGCTGAAATAATTTTAACTTACGTTCTTAGACAACCAGATACAGCTCTTCGTATTGTATTATCAGACTATAACATCACAGAATAAGCAACAGAGATTAGGGCTTCTTTTTTTAAAGGAAGCTTCAATAATTAATAGGATAAAAAAAAAATTAATTATCTTATTAACTGATTACCTCAGGTCTTATCAGGTGTATTCTAAGAATTTAAATTACGCTTTATTAGTCCCCACAAGCCAGCTACAGTCGCAGTCTGTAAGGCCTCGCATAAGATAGGTCAAAACTTAAATTGCTTCGCTTACAGGTCATAAAATCTGGAAATTTTCCATGAAAATAGGTTTAACGTCCTTTTTGGAAAGTCCAGGACTCCACTGAAACTATGGCTCTTGAAAGAAAATTAATAATTTTCTTACAGTATCCGAAACCAATTCTAAACGGATCAGAAGTTATCCCATTTAGAGAGGCGTCAACATTAAACGCAGTGTTTGGTGCTCATCGTGAATATACCTCTTCAGCAAGGAAAAAATGTATTGATATCGTTTAAATTTAATTTACGATGGACTACTTAAAAAAAAAAAAAAAATTCTATAACTATATTAAATAAAACAGTCCTGAATAACTCAAAAGAATTGTGATTGGATGCTATTATTATTATCATTCGTATGTCAAATTTTTATAATGATAACTATTTTGTACGGCTCGACGTACGTAATTTTGGAATCCATAAAATCAAGTGTTTATAAGTAACTACTGATTGAAATCACTGAACTTCAATCCTTGACAATTGAATTCTTTGTAAACTCTCATAATTATACCGGTATAATATTACAAGTATAATTTTCCCGTGTATGTACGGGTAGTAGTTGCCGTTGGGATAACTTTAAACATCTACTATTAGATCACGAGGAAGAGGCGCGCGATACAATTAAATAATCAAACGAACTTACCTGTAAGTGAAGTTCGATTAGAATTGTATGAAGCGCCCCTTCCGAAGTGATCAGTCCTACCCTGTTTCGTTTAATCTATGGAACATAGATCCCAATATTCAACGGCAACGCTTTGAAGTATGAGCATATAGGTGCGAATGCAGCCACCAGACGCCCGCTAGCGTGGATGCCCTCCAACTTTTACGCTTTGAAAGTGTGGTTAAGCAGGCAGGGGAAGGGGGTACTACCATTAAATGACTTCGGAAGAGGCGCTTCATGCAATTATGATCGAACTTCACAGACAGGTAAATTCGTTTGATTATTCAAATATACAAGTTTACCAAAGCAATTAACGGGCTATTTGGCTAATCTTTTAGACAGACACAGAAAATAATTTGGACGTAGGCAAATTTTTTTTACTTTAAGCTACTTATTCGAAGAAATAAGTACATAGCCAAGTCACAACAGTTTATAATAAAAACAAATAACAATCTGATGATAACGAACTAATAACAATAAAAAGTTTAAGTAAATCCTATCCTTACAGTTAGTAGATCAAAAACTCAAAAGCGCTAACACCAGAAAGTAGAGCAGGCTGAACCAACGCGTACGTATTATGTATCCATATATGTATACAGCGGGCTCTTCATTAAGACTTCAAGACGTTCAGATCCTCAAAACAAATCTATTCCGAAACTGGAGCTGTAAGAATTCCAGTAAATAGTATTTTCGGTCCTGTGTCAACTTAGCTTGCACAAAGGTGAAAAAATGAGATTTTTTAAACAAAAATATGCCTACACTTTAATTGCACAGAACTACAAAAACAAAAAAAAAATGATCAATAAGAAAATAGACATTCTTTATGTGTTTTGAGCTGCTGAATCAGAATCGAATGTCTAAATTGCTCCATCACGTCAAAAAAATTTTTAATTAAGAAAAACTTGTCCATAAGCTACAATGCTTTCACTTTACTAAATAAATTAGTGATTATAGTTCTTATAGTGATAAATAAATAAGAACCCATGCAAATAAGTGTGAAAAAATATGACTTGATAGAGCAATTTGGGCGACGGATTCTGATTCAGCAGCTAAAAAGTCAAAGAATGTATATTTGCTTATAAGTCAATTTATTTTTTTTGTGGTCCTGTGATATTAAGTAATTACAACAATTTTTTTGATACTTAGAAAAGGATAGTTAACAACAAATCATCGCTGCGTTTTGACATCATATTACAACCTAATCGTAAAAAAGTTAGGAAGCTGTAAAAAAATGATATAGAAAATAGATGAAAAAAATATTTTTACCTTGTGTGTCTGCTGTTATATAACCTTATAAAAAATCTACTATACATATCCCTGACCCTGTATTCTCTACGTGGCAACCAAGAAAATCGCTTAAATGGAGGGGTCCGATCATACAAACTATATTGATCTGTTTTTGAGGCCGCTGTAATCGAATTAAAGGTCTCTTTAGCCCTATTATGTGTTAGTATAACTTCAAAACATTAGGTAACCTTTGAACCAATTACTATTGACCCATTCCATCATATATTTTCTAAAAAAACTTTATAACCTTGTAAGTAATAAGCTCTAAAACTTTACTATTCTTTAATTTTTTTATGCCGTAAAAATTTTATCTTAAGTAAAAAGGAAGTAGAAAAATGTTTGGTGTTGGGAAAAAAAGAACGGGATTTAAAATAAATTGAACTAAAACTAAAGTTAATCAGAGTCAAACGTATAGCTACATTTTCTAGCATAAAAAATTATGAAGAGATTTGAAGAAACAGCTACAAAACGAAAAATTCAGATATTAAAGGATATTTTTCGATATTTGGATATGTATGCCAAAAGATTACTAATTTAAGGGATAAATATAGGGACGCCCAAGCAGGTGTATTACAATAAAATTCAGATGATACAGAAAGGCACAGTTATAACTCAAGGAGGAGTAGTAGGAGAATTAAGATCTTCTGATTAAGTTAGGAGTACTTATATATACATACTTAGAAGCGTAGCGTTAAAAAATTCAAAAATCTATCGCCGTAATTAGCTGAATAAAGCGAGATTATGGAAGTTTTTCCTAAGAGAGCAGGTTTTAGGATACTTTTTCTTTGACAAGCATCGTGATATGATAGTTCTAATTAGTTGACTAAATTGTAAATAACGTTTACAATTTATGTATTTACACGAAAATCAAGGCAGAAACGCAAAAACATGCAAAAGAACATTTAAATCAAATAATCATCAAATGAAAATATGTACTAAAAATCTATATTATGACAAGATGTTGTACACGTACAAAGTTATTCAGAAAAAAGGAAAGATGAATAAAATTTAAGTAACACAGACCAGATGATAAAGATATAAAGATATATTATATGCAACCACAAACTGATCTCGGAGATAAAGAACGAATGTAAATCAATTTTTTGATCAATGCATTTATAGATACGTATATCCGAAGACATTTAGGCAAAAAATATTTTTTGGAGAACGACGACCTACGAAAATAATACAGATAAAGAGACGAAATAAATAAACTATACCAGAAGTAAAAGACTCCAACAGAGTATATGAGACACTTCTGAGTCTCTAAAAAAAGTTGGTATCAAGAATAATTATATGATTTTAAGAATTTGTTATGCGGATAACGAAGGGGGGCAAAGCTCAACTAATATATATATATCAGTAGGGCTTCACCCCCCGCGCACTCTGCGCGCCAACCCCCAAATTTTAATATTTTTATTCTCATGTCTGAATAATAAAAACAAAAGTTTATTTTTTAATACACATATATGCGTAAAAACATAGATAACTAAAGCGATCTCATAAGGATTCGCTGATAATTCGAACGAACATGGTCAATATATGAAATGAGTTTACTGATTTATTCAATAATTGTTAATAATTTATTACTGATAATGACTAATTGGTATTTAAGGGTAATATTGATACATATGTATATGTATACAATATTTACGCAATCATTATTATTACAGAAACAGTTATGAGCCTTTTTTTGTTATTTTTGATCATTGTGTAGAATCAATTATGGATATTAATTTATAATAAGATATTTTAAAATTCTTTCTTAACATTTTTAAACGTGAATTTTTTTATTTTATTATTGTTTCATTTCTTATATAGATTTTTATATACTTCTACATTTTCTTTTTTTGTTTCATAACTATTACAAATTCTTGTTCTCTTATATTAGTACTAATATTATTTTCAATAGAGTAACTTACGTAATTGATTTAACATACAACAACATGCTGGAATTTTTTTTTCTTTTTTATGGTATTATAATTTATCCTGTATGTATATGTTTTTTTTTACACTAGACTACTTGGCTTATCTAAAACGCAACCAAGAAGCTCCAACTTCTAATTGTTACCTTCGTTATTGACATTTAATTTTGACACCTGCGTAATTATCTTCGTGTCGTACGCTTTTCTTACATTTTGTACTTTTTGTCTTTTCGTTCTTTCGCTAGCATCTTCATACTTATTAATTGGACATTCTTTTCTAGTCCCTGCACATAAGAAATCTTATTTCTATCACAAAATTTATGATTTTCTTTTCATATAATGAAAACTGAATGATACTACTTAAAATTTTTGACGTAAAAATAGTAAAAAAAAAAAAGAAATGTTAAATTACTGCATAAGAATACTAATGTTCAAGTTTTGTATGAAACAAAACTTAAGTTTATTCCTTAGAAATGGTTTTCATAAAAAAATATTGAAGCCATAAGAATCAAAGTAAATTGTGCGCATAGACACTTCTATATAAATCGTGCGGTAAACTACGGTGATAAAATAGCTGTATTTGAAAAATATCCTAAAGTTGTAGCAAATAATAGTAAAGAAGAAATAACGGAAAACAGAAAATGAGCATTGCCTAGAATATTAATCTAAAAAACAATCAACTGTTTTTCTTACTTTTTCTGCCACATAAAATTTTAAGCCTCTGTTTCTAACTGTACGAAAAAGAAAAAGAGGTGAAGTTTAAAATTAATACGTACGAAATTCAAGTTATTCAAATAAAAATCGTTACGTAATTTTACACATTCTTTAAGTCAGAAGTAACATTGTAACTTCTCTATCACTTTTCTTTCAACTTTGCTTTTCTACTTAAGTCCCTTATATTACAAATATAGTTAAACTGTTTTCATGCTCTACTTTGTTCGTTATATTGACCGCACGAATGTACCGAACTTCGCCTCGAGACGTCATATCACGTTCGTGCGGAAGTTTCGTTTCCCCTCCTTGTAAGAAAATCTACTAATAAGTTTGGCACAACTATTTAGAAAAATCGTATCAATATTAAAAAGTAGTATTCTAGTAATATCGACATACATATCACTTGCCTGCTATCGGAAGACCTCGGTCGTTGATGGAAAGATTTGGATGTGGAAGGGCTGTGGAGGTGTGGGTCGGAGTATAGCCGACAATCGGAAGAATTGAGCCGTATCCGGTGAAATGATGATATGGTGGGGGGCTTAGCCTGACTTCCAGAAACATCGCTTGTTTTGCAAAGCCAGCTGTCAGAATACATTGGCTGTTTTTTAGGAGATACCGATTTGTAGGGGGGCTTGAAAGGAAGAGAGAAGCCGAGAGGATTACGGTGAGGATGTTTAGTTTAAGAGGGGGGGGGGGGAGGCAGGAGGGGGAAAATAATGGATAAATTTTACGGAATTTAAAAAACGGGATAATTAAAAGAATTCACCTTATTTCATTGGGGGGCTGTGAATTCGATGTAAAGAACATGAAAAATTGTGTAAAGGTTGGGCCCAGAATACTTCAAGTTATAATCACAGGAAAAACAAGCTTCTTCTCCCTTACTTTGTGGAGGGCAGGGTTGGTTGTGTACAGACCTACACAAATTATTATGTAATGTAGGGAAATATATCTCTGAGGTGAAAAACCAATCGTTTCACTTGGAAAAACTATTGATGAGATAGTACTTATTAGAAGTAGTGTCAAAACGCAAAAAGCGCAGTGAAGATGATAAGTTTATAGAAGGTCAAGGTAATGAGGGTAAAGAGGATACATCAAATTGGTAATGTAAAATTAAGTACTACTCATTTGTATTGTTTTGGGGGGTTACACTTGCACAGTAAGTTTTCGAAATTCAAAAGCGACAAACAAAATTTTTTCATTCGTAGTATTTTTTCAAAATCATCGAACCCAATGTATCTTCTACTAAAGTTTTGAATGTTAAAATATGCATCTTACTGTCAAATCACAAAAACTTTCTAACAATAAACTGCGGCACCACAGGCTCATTGTGAAAAAAATACCGAGAAGAAATTATATATTTAATTCATGCGTATACCGAATAAGAAGGCTGTGGCACAGTTTATACAGTTGCGACACTCCACGACAAAAAGCGTCAGTAATTAGACCCACTATATATATAACGTCGTACCCTCAAGAACATGGCGGCAAGGCGCGCAAATTCAATCATCTCCATAACCTTTTTGACTGTTTACAG
>JAPYYV010007863.1:0-13433 GCA_030522625.1 Copidosoma aretas | reverse complement strand
TTTTTTCGGATCACTCTGGCTTCTTTTATTTTTTTCGACCGCAGCGGGGGAGTGCGGATAATTTTGTACAATATATTCGTTACGGATTTAACATGGCAAGGGTTCGCGCGCGCGCCTTACATGGGAAACTGATATAGTTGCACGAGTGGCGATAAACCGAACGGTTTAATGTGTTTGCGATTTTTTCTGAAACGCGACTCCTGTAGGACGACTGTACACGCGGGGAACCCGATACGTAACGGAGTCCTCGGGATCACAATGCGGATCACCCAAAAGAACGTGTAAAAGTGCAAAAAAAATGAGATAACTCGATACGCGAGAGCGTGAGAATTCGCCCGTGGTTAAAAAAGATAAAACTCCTCACTTGCCAAATAGAGTGATAAGAAGTTTTGAGGCGCGGTGTGCCCGTTGCTTCGCGTGCGCAAAGTTAATTTTTGAAACTAAGGGTAGGAAAGAAGGAAAATACACAGCGGGTGTACATAATATCAGCTGACTGGCTTTCAGATCGCGTGATACGGACGCGGGCCCGATAAGCTGCAGTTGCTACGATTTGCGACGTATTGCGCCTGCCGGCTGTTTGATAATATTAAAATTGACAGTAGGTGTGCGCCTATTTTCGCATTTTTAATTTTCTTTTGGGCTCTTGAAACGCGAGTAATCGAATGAGATATTTTTTTGATAATTATTTTAAAATTTGAGCTTAAAAGAGCTATCTAGAGAAAATTAGTTTACGCTGTTGAAAAAAATTTTTGATTGAAAATAATACAATGCGTTGTTAAATGATCCATACATGTTATTAAAATCTGTTCTGTTTGATGTTCCATTGATCGTCAATTATACGTCGATGTTTATTAGTTTATTTATGTGTATGAAACAAATAAAGTAACTAAATATGACGATATTATTATTACATAATTTATTATGTTATGACGTTATATACGTATACGTTATCGAAAACTACTCTATTTAAGTTTTAAGTGTAAAATAAGTCTACTCACGAAACATAATCTCCTTATTTCTCGCTCTGTTGTTGATCGTTCACTGCTCAGTATAAGTAATACGTGTCAAATCGACGAATGACTAGAGCACACTGTGAATGAATTATCTGGTGAGCTGCGCAGCTCGTCGCGCAATGTAGAGCGCGCAGCCTAGCTAGGTCACTGACACAGCTGACTCACCCTGCTGACAGTGCTGACCTGCTGACTCAGCTTACGGAATTAGTTAACAGTGTGATGTAGTCATTCGTCGAGTGAACACGTATTATACTGAGCAGTAAGCGATCAACAACAGAACAAGAAATAAGGAAATTATGTTTCGTGAGTAGACTTATCTTACACTTGGAACTTAAATAGAGTAGTTTTTAATAATGTATACGTATATAATGTAATTATATAGTATAATAAGTAATACAAGTAACACAATAATAATGTGTACATAGTCAATTCTATAGTTTTAGTGCATAATATATCATGCGTCATTTTTCGAAAAACGGGATATTTTGTAGTCTGAAATTGGATTTTAGAATTTAGAATTTAGTGTTTAGAATTCATTCATTATTTTTTCTGTGTCATCTCCCCTATGTGAGGTCCAAACTAGCTTGAGCCTGGCTCTATTGCCATTTTTAGAAAACTCATGAATTTAAGTGGAATATTTTAAAAAATTGAAAAAAGTATTTCTTTCTTGGCAACTTTTAAGCCCCCAATAAAAATTTTTCAACGGAATGTAGTTTAGTACATATGCACACCAGACGCCTTCGTACACTATAGTCACCTAACTAATAATTATCACTATAGTCACCTAACATATGCTTGTTCACTTCACTGTACGAAATAGTCAAATCCAATTGTTAGAAAACGGATTCACCAAATCATTTGTCTCGCGTAATTTAAAATTCGCCTTTTACACTTTCGGAGATTGTTTTTTATTGTCCCAAACTACCAAAAAAGGTACCAGACGGTTCAGATTCATGGAAAATACAGTTTAAAAAAATTAAAAAGTTGACACATAGGCAGTCCAAGCCGCTGAAAATGATAATTTTGAACTCTTTTCGTTACGATAATGACATTTTGGCCTGTTTTTTCTATCTTACGCCAACGGCGATTTGTCGCCTGGGAGGAACACGGTACTATCTCAAATTTCTCGGCACAGCGGGAAAAGAACCTTCTTCTGCCGAAATTTGAGATAGTACCTTGTTCCTCCCAGGCACGAAATACTTTTTTTCAAAAGGACTTGCTAGAGAAAATTAGAATACACTGTTTAAAAAAAGTTTTGACTCCAAACAATAAAATACTTTTTTTACAAACGTAGGCTTCATAAAATATTGCAGTCTTTGTGAAATGATCCATACACATCCCAATCGTTCCCTCACAGCTTGCTCCTCGCGGCAGCCGAGAAAGAGACTTACAAAAGAACCAACGTTCCTCCTCCATACTAACCCGTATATTAATCTCATCCAGCGCTCTCTGATGCCCGCAGCAGAGACACAAAAGCGTACAGCAACACTATTTTCGCCATCGTCGCCTTCACCGCTCACGCATGCTGTATACCTTGAGCGTACACCGAGCCTCCGAGCCGGACACGCCAATAGTGGGGGGCCAACCGATGCAGTTATAATTGCACGCGAGACCTAATGGTTATCGATGGCTTTGGGGAAACCGCGACGCTGTCCGCGCCGATATACGTGCGTGCACACGATACACCCTCTGCGGGAAAAAGAGAGCAGCAAACAGCGAATGCTGCGACCCCCCGCTGCTGCTGCAGGTATATTTATTTATATTTATGCGGGGTATTCGTGAGCGTGCGTGCGAATGAGAGGCATCAGGAGTCCTGATTCGCCGCGGGGCCGCGCAGGGCCCATTTACATGTCTGTTATTTTAATCCGGCGCGATGATGATCGCGACTTACACTTTTATGCCCGATCTCCGAGAAAAGGGAGGCGAGGATCACGAGAGCCGGTCGGCCGCGCATGCGTATAATATTCGCTCGAATCGCCGAATGGGAGCTCATTTTTTACGGATACGATCTTTTTATCTCCGCGCGTCCTCTCTCCACACCGTGTATATTCTTGTTGCGCCTTTTACGGGGAATCGAGAGCAAGAGCCGGCCAATATACATATACTTATGCCTCGCAGCCGTGGAATCGAGAGTGGAATGATGAAAGATGACGTTTAGTGTACAGTGCTGCTGCGGCGGCGGCGGCGGCGTTTTTGTGCCCGATAATCACGATTTGCTACACCCGAGAGGGGGGCCCATTCTTCGTTCGCCGGAATACAATAAATATGTTATCCGATTAAAAAGTAATTTTCAGTTCAATTGTAGTACCAAAATCAGCAGCTGTCCCCGCTTTGGTACAATAAAGTTACTCCGTCCACCATCAGAGCCGTGACTTCCCCAGCAGAGTCAGAACCAAAGCTCGCAAGAGTCACGCGTGCGAAAAGTCCCCGAATGAAAACGTCATTTGCAGCAAAGACCCATCCTCCGCTCCCGTGGTAAGTACACAACGAGTCGTCCCCGGCACCGCAATAGCGCCTCGCAGGGCCCGTAAACAGCGCCATTATCATACACGCTCGTGTTCGCCCGGCCGCGGCGGGTAGGTGACGGGACAACGACCGCCCGCTTGCGGTCGTACTGTCGGCGTTCTCTCGCAAAACGCGCCGGGGTGATAAAAAAGGTTTTTCAAAAAGAAAAAACACCTTGAGCATCAGGGGACAAAATAAAAGTACCGGGGGGAAAGGGGGGGAGGTACGACGCGCGTGCGGTTTGTCCCCGACAACGAGGCACTTAGCGTTCGTTAAGTGCGCCGCCGCCGACCGCAGAGAGGCGAAGCTCCGTGTGCCGATGGTCCTTGTCGCGCATGTGTACAAGTAGGTGCACACAATGCACGCAAGGATGGAGGAGGGAAAAGCGACGGTGTCTCGAGTTGCAGGTGTTGTTGAACAGGCCCAGCCGAAGATAACTCGCGCGATCGCGAGCCGAGGCTGCTCCGGCGAAAAATCTGCAACTCGAGCGCCGCGCGCGGACGAGACGAGGGCTCTCTCGTTAGCTGCGCGTTTTTTGTTTCAAAGCGCAATTGAAACACGACGACGATGGTCCCGAGTTTTTAATTAGCGCCTCGCTTCGGGATTCTCTCCTCGACGGTGTCAACAACGGATATACATACGCTCCCCAAGTTTTATCCTAACCGAATAACAACACGCCGGGGTGGCGTCACTGTAACCCCGACAACAGGAGAACGGGACGGATAATTTCGAGCATTAGCATAGAGTACTCCCCGCGCCCCGCCGCGCTCACAACGAGAATAAAGAAGATACACGCGGGAGACGAGGAGGGGGGGGGGGGCAATCGCGAATGCAGCAGAGAAAATCCATTCACTCCGTCCGGGCGCCGTCGTCGTCGTCGTCGTCGCAAGCGTACTCGAGTAATTGAGCCTAACGAAGTGCCCTGCCTCCCAGACCGAGCCCAGGAGGCGAATTCGACGGGGCCCGCGCGCGATCCAAATCCAATCATCCAATCGGAGTCAATTACCAGGGCACAATGGAGCCGCGCAGCGGCGGCGCTCGAGTGCCAGTTACGAGCCGGCGGCGGTGTCGATTCGAGTGTAAACAGGATTACGCGATCTAATTCACGGAGGCCCGACAAAGGGCCGCGAGAAGAAAGAGCCGTCGTGCGCTTGTAATACTAGCTATACACGCTCGGCGCCACGGGGTGAATCTAGTGCGGGGTTGGGGGGAGGCGCGCGCACTCGATGGCTCTGATTCCCTCTGGGCGCGGGGAGGTGTGCTCGGATTTTGGTTTTACATTTTTTTCGCTGAGCTTGCGTTCTCTGGGAGACAGTCGGTGACAGATGGGCTTGTCGTCTGTAACGGAGATCGGTATATATATGACGGGAGTCGGGGGGGCACTCGATCACTCGTTTCGTACGCGATACGTTCGTTTGGTGTTAAGTGGCTCGCGGTCGCGTTTGTTGTTTCAGGGAGGTTGACGCTGCATATTTATTTCAGAAAATTATTCAGATGGTAATTCGTGCGAATCGTTACTGCATGTGTTTGTTTAATTTACGTATAATCACAGAGGACAACGAGAGCTCGGTCGGTATAGACTAAAGGACTCGAATATAATATAGGGCATACAAGATATTATAACGGATGAGAGTTCGAGACAAATCGACAGCTCAATGCCACTTTTAATGGACAAAAGAGTAATGAATTAGCTCTTATTCTCAATATTTTCATGACCAATCAGCTTTTTTTGTACAAAAACAGTTATTATATTTTGTTGATACATCAATCGAAAAGTAATTGTCAGATCTACGACCGCTCGAGGAGATGAGCCGTATGAATGAATTCATATTCCCGGCTAAACATCGCCAGGAGAACTGTGCCCGCCGTATAACGTCATTATAGTGGCATCACGTTGGACGTAAGTTATGGACGTCGGGAGTGCAACGCTGTTCGTGCAACGATTCCACATCCACACCACTCGTACTTATCCGCACACAATATCCTCTTCGGGCAACCCTCGCTGCTGCTCAAATACACAGATACGTATAATACGTACAGGTACATATTCACGCTGACCTGTAACCACTGGTACGTACATTTAACTTACACATTCGAGCAGCAGCCGCTGCAGGTAGTAACTACCAGCGTGCCTATACGTGTTTTCTTGTCCGTGCCTTAAAAGGCAGCGCCGGATAGATAATCAGCCATTGTCTAACGGGGCCGCCGACTCGCGCACGTATACATATACCGACCAGTGCTCGCGGCGCGCATTTACATTCCTCCCGGTCCCCGTATCCCCGCTATCCTTTCTCAGCTGACACGTCGATGTCCAGCGTAATGAAGACCGCGGTTGTTCGGGCTTTCGAGATGGATTTTTTTTTTTTTTTTTTTTTTTTTTTTTTTTCGAGAAATAATACTCTGGAGATGCCAAAGGCTGGAAACCGCACCGGCACTTTATTTTCTCCCACGAAACGAGAAAATACAGCGCGGCATAAAATTTAATCACACAATTCACCGGGACCGCGGCACGTATAATATGCGTGCCCGAAAAAAAGCTCGCGAGCTTGCATTTCGGTCGGCGCGTGCACGACGGTATATACGCTGCAGCGAAGAGCTACGCCGTGCAAACGTCAAACCAGAAGGGGGAGGATGCGTGTCTGCTATGCTCGGGCTCTAAATATTCCAGTGTGCACTCAGCGTGGCAACCTTTGCCTGCGTATACATGTGCGCGCTATGTATATATACACGGATGCGCTCGAGGATGGCGTGCTGCAGCAGCGTATATGTATACGTCTATATGCTTCAGCGGATATGCCGCATATACATTATTTTCTCGGGGATTTGAAACACGATGCGGCGAGGTGTGGGCTCCTGCACTGCGCTGTTTGCCCGAGCGCTCGTGCAAATGCGTCGGAAATTTACAACGTTTCGAGCTTTACACGAATATCGAATTCAGCTGTGTATACCGAGATGCCGATTCACTTTTCGGCATAGGTGCCGTTCGAATGTCGACGAGCTTCTGAGCGTGGCAACGTTTTAGTCTTTCAGGATGAAAAATATTTTTTTTTTTTTTTTTAACGTTACTCTGTTATCAAGGAGTTTTTTGCGCGATTCTTATTTTTGATAAATATGAAAAGTTTGAAATTTTACCATGGAAAAAAGGGGCCGGGAATTTCTGAAGAGTAAAACAGTATAAAGCAAATTAAACAATTAGTCTCTTGACTATGTCTAAGAAAACATAAGTTGACATTAATATCATGGTTTTGAACCAATACCTTTATAATTATCATCGATGAACCGGAAATAAATTTTTTACAAAAAATAAATAAATATTTTTTCTTATCTTGTGATGAAAGATTGATTGTCAAGTGACTGAAGCCTTTTTATTCGTCGTGTGATTGGTCGAGACTGGCTGAGAGCGGGCAAATTTAAAAACGAGATTTTGAAAAATTGAATGAAAAGTAATGTAAAACAAAAAAATGAAAACTATCTGTTTTGAAACGAAGAATTTTTTTTTTTTTTTTCAAAAATAATTGAAATGAATAGTTTGATTAATAGTTGGGGGTTGGCGCGCGAAGCGTAGAGATTAAAAATAATATGGAAAAGAAAAAACATAGAATGTAGAAAAAAATTGAAATTTTTTAGTTTGTTAAGATTTTTTTTATTTATAGCGGTGACAAATTATTCTGACTTCATAAAGATAAAGTGCTACTTCATGCGTACTAAAAAGGTATCATTTTTGAGTTTCAGTTAAAAACTAAAAATTATACGAATTCTCTCCGTTCTCAGAAATCTAAGCGTAAATTTAATAGCACTTGATGGACATTTTTATTATCATACACATGTATAGAACATTTAATACCTTAAATTAATTAGTTTATTATTAAATTACATGGTCAATAGCTTACTATGTTGGATATACTATTGAAGTATTTGACTTTGAATAAAACAGCACTTAAAAGTTAATTTACGTTTCGTACATTCAATAAATTTTTACTCCGACTCCAAATCAATTAATGGTAAGTTATTGTAACGAAATACAAATTTTAAAATTTCGTAAACAATAAATTAAAAATATCAAACGGCAAAAAAGGATGGTCACAATTGCTTCTACAGTAGGGACTTGGAGTTGCCTCCAAACCACGTTTCTCCAGGGAATATCTGTTGGGGACGCGTCGATCGTTAACCGGGCCTTTATCTCACCTGTCCCATGGCGGGAGGCATGTCCGTGTGTGCATGGACGATGAGAGAGCGATTTCCAGACCCTGCCCAGCGCGGCGTGGACAGAGTGCAGGACGAGTTTTCGATTTGAGCCTTGTGTGTGTACG
Source organism: Copidosoma aretas (assembly GCA_030522625.1). Lineage (NCBI taxonomy): Eukaryota > Metazoa > Arthropoda > Insecta > Hymenoptera > Encyrtidae > Copidosoma > Copidosoma aretas. The sequence continues at coordinate 5,605 of JAPYYV010007863.1, read as the reverse complement.
TACACAGCCATGTCGGCGATGCAGTACCAGGCGTTCGAGAATGAGCTTTTTGAGCTGCGACCACTCGTTGTGGGACTCAAAAGTAAGCGATTTGCTGACCACTCGTTGTGGTGCGCGATTTGTACGATTTAGGCTACGCATAAGTCAACTTTCAACGGTCCCAAGACAACAGGTCATCCCCAGAATTTCCTGAGGAGCACCGGACCACCCGTATCACCGCCATCTTAAACGTTCTTATATACTAACTAAACTCAATTTTCGACACTTGCGGAAAACACTTTCACCGCTCGTATAAAACAAACTACAGGCTGTAGGAAGTTGAAAAAAATGTTATTCTGTAGAATTGTTTATTCCCTTTTTTTTGGTCGAAATTAAAGTAGACCAGAAATTTTATTTAATTTTATAAAAAAATTTTTTGTACAAACTTACCACAAGGGTAAAACTGAGCACTGCCACGCGGCAGCTATTACAACTAGCAGTTGTACAGCTGAACGGGCGGCAAAATACGAAAGTTGAAATGAGCCTAAAGTTTTCAACGCTCAAGGAAAAGTGATATTCAAGTTAGGGAATCGTATAAAATGATACGGATAAAAGTATCAATTGCTTTTGATTTGATGATTGATACAAAAAATAGAGTTAACTAGAAGAAACGTTGACTGCGCGTATAGAACGACGCAGAAGGCAGGAGAATGTGGCATCTATGAAAAGGAGAGTCGGATCAGAGAAGAGAAAAAGAGAGCGAGTCTATGAATGTGTTTGTGTGCGTACCTCTCACACACAGTCTCGTGAGTCATGCGTCTATTTTTCAGCACTCTGCCGTGGGGCCGTCTCTGCGACTTCGTATATTTAGTGGCGGGTAAAGTAATATATTCAAAATATGAAAATTGACAGTTTCAAGTTATCGTAGAGATTTATATAATACGATTATCTGCTTTTGATGAAATTGTATCAAAGATATTTACTAGGAACGATTTTTATTTTTTAGTCATATTTAAATAGTGATCGAATTAATCTAGAACTATTCAAGTATGGAATAATACTTCAGTCAAAAATTATAATTTGATTGTAATTTACCCAGAATAAATACAGTATACAGTGAATGTAAATATAATTTATCTTCAATGATTATTTGACTTATATATTCAGAAATTATTCTGGTACCTACATGCAAGTCTCAAAATATTTATTTGAAAATTGTATGAGATACGATGAAATGAATGAGTTTCCAGAATCAACCCATAAAAATATTTTTCCGAATTTTTTGTATCATCAATTTTTTTTTTCTTTTAAGGTATTGCCCATATTATGTGAGAAGCTGATTATTAAAAATGTATAAGGTTAACATGAACGACAGGTATTAGTTGTGGATATAGTCACAAGTCTTACTCAATAAACAAACTCAAATAAATATTTCATCCAATAAAATTAATCCCGCTAAACAATATATTTTGCACGCGTCAAAGGGACGCCGGGACAATAATTCATCCAAAACTCAATGTTAGCACGAAAGAATCTTCGCTTGTTTCAAACGTGCGATCTGATTACAAAGAAAAAGACAAAGATCTTAAATTCTCGAATCAATTATCCGCGAATGAAAAAAAAAAAATTAGCTATCCCAACAGCACTAAATTCGCGCGAACAAAGGAACTGTCCGCAGAATCACCCAGCGGTCTCCCGTCTCTCGACTTGTTTGCGAAACTGGTGTCGACCGTGGACGCGACATCAGTTTTTTGTGAGCGAAAAAAAGGAAGAAAAAAAAAACAACCGACACTACTGCCATCCATCCACTGTGCATATATACAGACGCGTATATGCCGGCACACGGGTGTAACAGGGCGAAGATGTATATAATATATGTACTTGTGTATACATACTATGGGCAACTGCGAAGGCCTGTCACGCCGTGTCGTTATTTATAGGCGCGCACCACGAGCCGACCCCTCTTATTCGTAGTTTTTACTCATATTTCGCTGCTGCTTCTGGGACAGACAAAGAGAGAGAGAGAGAGAGAGAGAGAAACGTTCGGGTCAGTATACAAGGGTACACACCATATACAGAGAAATCGAGAGCACCGGATTCCGCGCAAAGGTCAAGAGCTGATACCCCGACGAGAGAGACGCCTGTGGATGCGGTCTTTATTTACGACGGTCTCGCTATGGCTGCAGCCGTCCACCGGCAGGACCGCTCGCTTTTCCAAGAACCCGATCGCCGACGCAAGGTTGTCGCGCGTGTATCCAGCTGCCGTTGGGCGCCACCGGCTATTCCGGTTTTTGGTGACGAACAAAAATTTTTGACACCCTGTTTTTTTTATTCCGATCACGAAAGATGATAATTTGCCCGAAAATTGTTTCCAAAGGCCGATACGATATTCATCGCCCCAACCGCGATGGACGCATCAGAATCGAGAGAGGAAGGACAACTGGACCTGCGGAGCCCCGAAAAATGAGCGAGTCATTCCTCACGCCAACCTCGCATCAAAAAAACTGGCGCGAGAGCAGCACATCAGAGACGTAGATATGGCACCCGAAGAGCCGGCCTGGGAAGATCGACTAGGAAAGAATCAAGAGAAAAAGAAAGACGGCGGGGGGTGATAAAAGTCGGGGCAAATATTTCCGCTCGGAAGATTAACGGAGCCCGGATACGTATTCCGGCGGCCCTGGTGAACGAGAAAAAAGTAGCAGCAAGCGACGAGTGGCCCTTAGCTCTGCCGTACCCGCCTGCCTCCAGGTATTATTTACCTTCGGGCTTTCTCGCTTTCGCACGGGCGTGCACGCGTGTAACCCCCAAAGATGTATGACAACAAGGCGGAGGGAGAAGAAGAGTGCAGGAGTGTAATCCCTCTAAACGTTGTGTATTATTCTCGTAAAAACTAATACAGAGGATCCTCCTCTTCCCGCGTTTACTTCCCAGTACGAAGACCAAAGCCCGTCTGTTTTCCCTTGCGACTTTCTCTCTCGCTCTCTGCTCTTCTGATGGAGAAGGAAAACCAAACAAGTTTGTGAAAAAATATACGAAGAAATTTAATCACGAAACGCTTTTTACCAAATCACGAGCAAAGATTATTAGTTGACTCAAATGTAAATCACTGAAATGGACAAGCCCCAATGATAATGATAAATGAATCCGACGGACTTCGAACTGCCGAAAATATTCAAATCTCTATAACCCAGAACATCGGGCGCTCGTGTTTTACGGCATCTAATTTGTATCAACATTACGTGACCGAGTTTTAAGAGCCACTCGTTCCCGTGTAAACTCTTTTATACTCCATTCATAAAAGCCTGGCACATAACACCCCGGGTATACCTACAATACATGTATGTATTTATCACATATGGCTCTCCTTCGCGCTTTCGCATCGAATCGTAAAAGAGTCGTAAAGGAGAAACAGACGCGCGCGCGCGCGCGCGACATTTGACCATAAGAGATACACACCGGCCTACCGCTGAGCTGCCGAAGCACGGGTCTGGGATGCCCATTAAGAGATGGATGCAATAATAATAACACTTATGGATTCTACTTATGACCATAAACGAATCAGTGCCCAATAAAATTGTAGCCTTTCAACTACCCACCCTGTGCGTGTATATTATGGTATACAGCGTCGTTTCGACTCTTCGGATCTATTAACTGATATATTCGCGAATAAAGGCTAAATATACGGAGGATTTTTATGTCGATCCTTATCGGGACCCACGCGAGCATAACGTTTCGAATAACTCAAACAAATAACTCGAAAATTTACATTTAAATCGTCTTCCTCGTATACGTTTAGAAAACAGCGTGGCTAATGTAAAATATCATCCCGACTCTAAAAACTGCACCCGAGATGGAGGATCTAAAATTAGATCTAGCATCGCACGAGGGGTTGGGGGGGGGGGGGGTGGGCTATGGCATTTTAAACTTTGAGAAACACAGAGCTGGTGCGAGCTCGGAGATCAGAGAAAGGAACTCGCAGCTGGCACGCGGTGCGTTTGGACTCGCGCTGATGGTCCGGCAATCAGTGCAACTCTCATTGCCAGTGATGAATTGCACAGCTGATGGTGCTGCGCGGCGAGCGCGAGGGAGGACCCGAAATAGTTACCCTCTGAAGCCTCTCCGCGCGACAATGCGAGCAGCCGACAATTTGAGCTGTAGCTCCGAACTATTGTCCTTTTCCCGTAAGTCGGTGTAGAGACACTACAACGAAAATTTTTATTCAAATTGTTTAAAAAAAAAGGTCCGAGAACGTCACTGCGTCATTTTCGTTACTGGGGATTAAGGTCATTTTCAATGAGCACGATGGTGTCCCACTTGGCCGTGCATATTTCTGTGTGAAATAATAAAACTCGTATTCGAATCAGTGTCAACGTTCGATTAGATTGCCGTACCGTATTGTAGACTTGACCAACTGAACCATAAAAGCCAGCACGTCGGACCGATTTTAACTGTCATATGAACTGTGCTTGATAACATGATTACACCGTAATAATTAAATCTCAACTATTCGATGCGGAAACGACCGTCGAGCGGACGGGAATAAATATCAAAAGGGCAACGTCCGAAAGTTATTCGTGTAACCCACGTAATCCACGACTAATTGCCCGAGCAGCGTTGTAGTAAGTATGGGTGGCACTATAACAGCAAAGCTCAGTTACGACAGCTCGTTGGGGCAGACGGACACCGGCTTTTTTGCCTCCCCGGTCTCCCCCGTTATTACGCCGCGATGAAGGGCTGCGGAGCCGCGCTATTATAAACGGTTAAGACCGGTAGCATCAAAAACCTCTTCCTCCTCCGCCCCCCTTCCTTTCCGTCTTTCGGCTAGTTTACGGCCGGCCAAGATGAAAATGGTCCCAGCGCTACGCGCTACCGTATAATTACGCGTTCCGGGCCTGTCTCCCCCCGACCCTACTTTTGACCCCGAAACACCACCTATATTCCGCAAATATGATACTTCATTACCTCGTTCGCGTCGTTCACGGGGTCGTTTAGCTTCTTTTTCCTTTTTTTTTTTTTTTTTCGGCCCTCGTAAAATCCGCACGAGCGCGCGTGCCTGCGTTTCGGGGAAACACCTGATGAACGCGGCCGGGGCTATATTTTGGGAGAGCACACCCCGGCTCTTGGGATATTTCATTAGAGCACCGGCCAGGATTTTTCTGCTCCAATTACCGTCATCGCGCGTAGCGGGCAATAAATCTGGACGGTTTTTGTTTTCTATCGTCGAAAAAACAAAAAGGAAAAAAAAAAAAAAAAAATAAAAAAAAAAAAAAAAAAAAAAAAAAAAAAAAAAAAAAATACTATGTAGATTAATTTTTCGCAGCTACTGTTCAAAAGGAGCCTGGAAGGAACCGGAAAATAGGACGATTTTTCAAGCCCCGTGTTGTTACGTAGATACAAAACACGAGTACGATTGAGTCGTTCGGACAACGCGCGGCATGTGCGGCGCAGAGAATTGTTTTCGACAGGACCAAATGGAGCTCGGCGGGCATTATTTCTCCCCTCCGTGTACACACCCACGTGAAAAAAAGACACGCAGGCCGGGCTCCACCGTTCCTCGAACGCGGACTTCTCTCCACCTGCTACTCCCCGGTCTCCCCCCCCCCCCCCCCCCCCCCCCCCCCCCCCC
>JAPYYV010007862.1:0-13070 GCA_030522625.1 Copidosoma aretas | reverse complement strand
TAAATAAGAATCCGTTTTAATAATTATGAAAACTCAACTTGGTTGAGAATAATTTTGTATTAAAGAAAAGGTGCCCATAGTACCCAATGTTCCCTTACTTTGAACACTTACTTCTTTGACCCTTGAATTGTTATCGTAGCGAGGCACACTACAATTGAAGCATTGACTTTTGCAGTAAACATTTAACAAACTAAACTTTGGAGCTTCTGTTTACTGCTGTTTACCACCAACCGTTTAAACTACATAGTAGTTTGTAGAAGAATTGGTTCATCTTTCAACCACCAGAGCGGTGATACTTGTCTCTTAACATAGCGAATACGCGTGTATACTCACTCCGAATCGGAGTTCAGGCATCCACCTCAGAGGTGGGCGCTGTCGTCACTCATATTACAGGTAAGTCAGCGCACTGAATTTTTTTCACTGCAACTGTTAAGTAATTATTCGGTTTTCAAGAAACTGGTGAAACCAAAATAAGTCGCTCTGCACTTGTAGAACTATAATGGCCTGTCAGCTGATAGGCGTCAAATAAGCTGATGAGTACCCAGTAGATATGCTTATGACGGCTTATGACTTACTGTAAAGGAATGTAGAGGCAGAGGAAGTAACATTCTGAATTCCGTTAGTTTAGTAGTCACTGTGTTCTTTGTATCTTGCTTCGTCACATTAAGAGTGGAAGTCAAAGATAAATGTATTGACTGTATTTTTGAGCCATTGTCTTCTCTTCAACGTAAAATAATTAATATACAATACGATATAACAATAAGTTTATACATTAAAAAAATAATAAAAGTTGATAAACTATAGTACAAGAAATATCTTCACAAGCAACTCGCTCTTGTCACATTGCAATTGTTGAAGAAATTCTGCGAAGGTAATTTTTATTTATGCATAAAAACTTTTAATATTCTAAAGGTGGCTCATCCGTAGATGTCAAATTCGCTCTCATTACTTAGAAAAGTGTCGAGTTGGATCCTGGGTCGTTATGGGTCATTTATACGTTGTGTCGGATTCGTGCATGACCCTTGATGACTCGATCGGGAGCGAATTCAAACACAGATAGATACATGTAAAATAGTAAAATTAAGTTTTTAAACATTTTTTTTAGCTCAAGATACTTAAAATTTTATGCACGTTATACCATCCAATCAGACTGTATCCTGCAAATTCATTTGTTTACGTAGAGTAAACTATTGTAAACCCAAGTGTGTTAAAACAACGCGTTGAACGTGTGTGAATCTGTCACAGAATTAACGCATTTCGAGGCGTGTTATTTCACGCACTTGATAATTACACGCTGTAAACGAGTACATTAAAATACTTATAGTGTGCTACTTTAATACGTTTGAAGCGTGTACACACGTTAGACGCGTTTTAACACACTTGGATTTACAGTGTAACCTGTTTATCACCTGCCTCTCAAAGTTGTTGATTACAGTAATATTTCCTTTAATAAAAATGACCTCTAAATATTCCGCTCGTCGTACGAGTAAGAAAAGAAAAGGCCAGTTCTACAAAAATAATGTACCTTTTGTTTTATTTGAATTTTGTGCGCACATTTTGAGCTTCTGCTTGTTCAGGGCAGAAATTTCATTTTGGCTCAAATTACTTTGTTTTTGAGTGAAGGTTGATGAAATAAATTTTTTTTGGTGATTCAACAAATGGTCAAACATGACAAAACTAAATATCAAGATATACTTTTTTGTAAAAATTTAGAGACCCTGCTGTAAGTCTTCACCATTTCTCTTCAGTGAGGAGCATACTAAAATTAATAAACGTTTTTTAAAATACCCATAACAGTTAGCTTTGCACAAAATTAAGTGATTTGGAACAGCGTATAAAAGAAACGAATTTTGAAACAAGACATCTTAAATTTACCGTTTTTGCTGCTTTTTTTGCTTTTACTTTTTTTATTAAAATAATGAAAGCCTTATTATGTCACATTTGGATTTTTTGCCAACATTAATACCTAAACAATGAAATACTGCAAGAGTAAGACAAAAGTAGGGATATGATCCAATACCTTGGCTGAGACCAAAAAGTTAAAAGTTTCTAAAATTTGCTCATTTAAGTATTAATACATGTATATTTACATCTATTCAATGATATTTAAGGGTGTTCACCTCATGAACACTGTAACAGTGATAGAGCCCGCGAATCGTTATGATTCCAGTTACTAAAAATATATTATTTCTCAACACGTTGAAAAAGCAGAAAGCACGTAAGCAGTCGCCGAGAAGATGGAAAAGAATGAAAAGTGCCAGAAATGCAGCACCTGGGAGTGTCTGGAGACCAGCAGAAAAATGGTAAGGGCTAAGCTCTATAATAAGATTTTGTAAGTCATCCCCTAAGCTGTTCTTAATTTTTCAATTTATGATTACGTACATTCTAATACCATAGATAGTGTATGAAAATAGCGAACAAAAATGATTCTTTGAATCAGCATCAAACATTCAGATAACCTTTAATTATACTTACACTGTTTTCTATAACTTATTGCAGATGAATGTAAATACAAAAAATTAGTTTCAGCTTCCTTTTTTTAGAAACTCATCTACGTTTTATGAATATACACGTATAACATACTGACGCGCAATTATTCACATGCAGCAAGTGTCTTGAATGCTTCTACTAGCAGAAATTCTACTAGCATGTAAAAATAAATAATAATAATATTAATAATGATAATAATACAACCAAAAAATAACTTCATGAAATGATTTATTGTCAAAAAAAAAAAAAGACTTATCTGAAGAACTCAGTACAGGTCCTAAGAATAAATAAAAGAGAGACTTTTATACTCCATCAGTATCTAGTTAGTTCTAATCTACTAGGAAGTGCAGAAAATGGCAGAGATAAACCTTGATTTATTAGCTTCTCTCATTATATATAGCTTTCATATGCATATGAAATATCTACTTTTATTTTTTACTCACTAATTTTGTAAAATCTTTTTTTACCTGAGTCTAATTTTTAGAGCATCGTGTATCGTTAAACACGTGAATTTTTCAAACATATTCATTTTTTCTGCATTTCCTTAAAAAAAACTGGCAGTTAGGATTCCACGTTAGGTACACATTTAGTCCGACCCTTAATTATACATGTAGTTTTGGAAACAAGATAAAAAGACTAATAGCTTCTGCGGTCGTTGTTTATCTATACGCCGCCGTCTCCTATACATCCGAGGCATATTTTGCAGCAAGAATACTTCAAAATGTAATGTGTCAAGTGATAATAGCCAGTATAGCATGGATTGTAAAAATTCGTTTGTATGTGTATCGACAAAAATTTCTAACGTAGTGTGCCTCATAAATATACCCAAATAGTCTCGTTCAAGATAAAGTCGAAGAACTTCAGGGGCCTCTAAGAATATATACTTCCCGTCAAAATGCATACATTATTATCAGTGGTCGTCCGAACATTTCTGAGCTCCAACGTCCAACGAATCTATTAGTTTTTTTTTTGGTTTAACGATTTGGAGCGCCTCGAGTGGCTTGTCAAACTATTAATATGTGTATCTTTTTTTTAATCAGAGCCATGGATATGAGATGGATTGTGAAATTTGTATAATGACGAGTAAATAACTGTAAAGCTTTAAGTATTGCTAAAAACTTGGCAGTAAAAATTCATGCATTTTTTTAAATAGATTGATCTGTTTTTCTATTTACGTTTGCATAAAAGCAAGCTGAACCTACAAAACTATTTTCATCAGTATTTTTACTATCATCAGTAAACAAAGCATGAAAATTAACACCATGGAGAAAATTATTGAATATTCCATTTGGGTCTATTACCTATTTCATTTGATAGCCTAAATCGATAGTTACTAATAGACTTGTGTTGATTACCTTATAGTTAAAGCAATATATCGTACAATTTTATGACCCTTTACATTTCATTTTAAGATGTAAAATATACATTCTTTTATTATTATTTAGATTAGTTCTAGTTTCACCCGGTGTAATGGACTGAATTGTGTTAAAGACAAGAACCATTCCACACCAAAAAATCTTGATAGAGCTATAATTACAGTGAAATTTTCTTGATTAATTTTTTTTTCTCTTGGTTTTTTCTTTTCAACTACTGTGGTCCATGAGTTAAATACACTTAAATCACCTCTCTGATATTTGAATCATTTGTAGATTATCAAAGACTCTCTTTGTCTCGCTTACAATTGTTATGAATTAATTAATTTATTGCATTTTTTAATAGCTTCAAGAATGTTTGCTAGCTATAAAGCAGAGAGATGTTCTGATTAAAGACTTGACTACGTCGTTGCAACAATCGTTAGCTGCTGGAGAAATGAAACAAATACAGGTCAAGTCTCTAAATTTACAACTGCTAAATTTAAAGAAAAACCATTGTTTCGTAATTGACAATCTTTATCACCAATTTATAGATATTCAAATTGAACAAGATATTAAATGAGCAAAATGACTTGGGCTTTCAACTTGAACAAGAAAGACAGACCGTTTATAAATTGGAGCTGGAAAAAGAAGCTCGATTTGCAGAACTTGACGACTACAAATATCAAATCAAATGTCTTAATCAAAAGTTGAATTTCAAGGAAATCGATGGCGATTCTCACGAAGCACATTTAAAACAAAAAGAATGGGAATTAGTGAACAAAAAAGTTCAAAAAATCAAAAAGGAAATAACTGTTATTTTGGATAAATTTGTGGCTGAAACCAGTGCTAACAACATCAAGCATGACAAGGTAATGAAAGTCAGTATACTATATTTTTCTTAATCCTATACATTTAGAAGTTTTGTTTTTTTAATTATTTTTCATTTAAATATTAGTTTTATTGATTGTTTTTGTTTTTCTCTAACAAAGTAGACCATTTTTTCGTATTCTTGCACGTGAACACCACTTTTCGTTTTTTCCGGCAAAAAAAATGCTTATTGATCATTCTTTGCAAGAAATTTTTTTTTTGGTATTTTTCATCAAAACAAATATGGCGTTAAATATAAAGAAGGAACATGAGACTTTAAACAAATACAAAATGCTCAAATCAGTATAATATACACTCATATTTTTAATCTGAATTTGAATTTTTTATAGCGACCAACGAAATTTATATTATTCTTAACTCTACATCTATAAGTGGGTAATGAAAGCTTGTTTTACCAAAAGAAGATATTCATAGTCGAAAAAAAGAAAAAATGATCGTCTCTGCCCGAGAAAACAAAAATAAATAGTATTATTTTTGTCCAAATGCAGACGCAAGAAGTTCTTCGACCAAAGTGTCGATGTACAAATTGTAAAAATTTAATGTCTAATAATAAAAATCCATATCAGAAGCTATTATCTAATATGTTTCTTTTGAATCAATTAGTCAGTCAGAATTTAAGAATTTCCGTAACAGTTTAATTATATTACCTAATTATTCAAATTGATTGGGCAATACATTTTTTAATGCTTATAAGAGCTTCATATACAATTCATACATAATTACATCAATGTCTCTTCGTTCAGATAGAAATGAATAACGTTTTTTTTTAGCATCACCGATAAATATTCTGGAAGATTTTCTTAAGTTTATAATCAATCTCCTTTATAGCATTCATTTTATTTTCAAGATTAAGGGTTCCCAACCTTCTAGCAATGGCTAATTCAATAAACTAGTGGGCCCCGCCCCTAATCGCTTCGCGTGCGAACCCCCAAAATTTAATTGAACATTTATTTTTATGATTTAAAAGAAAAAAACATAATGACTAATTGTCTTATAACCTATAGTCAAAAAGTTATAATTCGTTTTTTTTTTCAAACTTATTTTTAAATTGACCCGCTCTTGACCTGTTTCGACCAATCACACAACGAATGAAAAGGCTCAAGTCTCGTGCCAATCAATCTTTCATCATAAGATACTCTAATGTTTCCCAATAATCCCAAGTCCGTCATAAGTATATACTGCCTTATGTTACCGAGAGTTTGAATATTTTTTTGTGCATTTTTTTGACTTGTGCGGTTTTAAAAAGACATCCACCTAAAAAGTAAAAAGTTAAATGCTTTATCGTTTACTTACACACGCTTATCCCACAAGACAACTCATCACACAATTTTTCTGATCCAACTTAATAAATAAGCAAGAGATTTTTACAATGCACATTGATACTCTTCATTGATTTTTAGGTGGAAGATTTAACGGCTGAATTGCGTGAGTCCCAGACTAAGAGTGCAGAAGCTGAGACCGAACTAAAGACTGCAGCCGAAAAGATCCGGGAGTTGGACGAGGTCATCCGCTATCTGGAACAACAGATGCAAATTCGAGATAAAAAAGAAAATATACTAACAGGCCAGATCCAGCAACTGGAGGGAACTATTTTGGCACAAAAAAAAGATCAACAAGAACTTGTCCAAGAGCTTGAGCTCGTCAAAGCTGACAGTAAAAACAAAAATACTCAGCTGAGCGATTACATTCGATACCTTCAGGAGGAGCTTAGCAAGGCGCAGCTCAGCTCCGAACAGATGACAGCCAACTCGTTGGCCCTGGAGCAGATGAGCCTTGAAATTTGTGACCTACAAGCTCAGCTGAATCGCAAGACTCGGGAGCTTGAATCTATACACACGTGCGGCTTGATTTCGAGCATAAACCAGTCGAGCAAAGATGTTTCGATACGCGACCAGATCGAACCAACGCGCTACTCCACTCCTAACAATCGCTGTCCACCCGTGCTGCCACTCGACAACGTGCTCAAGCTCAAGGAGACCTTGCACAAGCACTTTCACGTCGAGGACATAGCACTCAAGCGGCTGAAAGATCTCAATATTGAGTTGTCGAATTTTCAGAGGCAAAATGAAGAACTGCTGGCTGAGCAGGATTTGCTTCAGCAGACGACATCGGAGCAGCTGTTCAAAATCGAATCCTTCCGAGCACAGCTAGAGCAGCAGAAGCAGATAACTTCTTTTGATCAAGTACAAGCTACTTCAAGACTGGAATCTCAAATATCTGGATTGAACGAAAGGCTGGAAATCTCTAAGCGCGCACTTCATGACAAAACCACTGAGGTATGATTTTTAAACAATATTTTAGATTTTCAGGAACATGAAAACAAATTGGATAAATTTTTAGGGAGTTTATAAATGTAAATACCTGACAAAAACGTGGAATGTGGGATTAATGTATAATTATCTAGTGTCGTTACTAAAAAATAATATATTTCTTATGGTGGGATGTACTTAGCTGCTGTGAGCTCGGTACATTCTTATGTATACCTACATAGACGCAGGGGTACATATATAGGTGGAGCATTAGTGACCTTTGTCATTCACAAGTGAATTTGTTCAACTTTTGCGTATTTACAAAAAAATCGTTGAACTTTCGTACCTGGGGTGATATAAATAACCTATTAGAAGAATAATCGAGCCTAGAATGTAGGGATATAGATAGAACACAATCTCACACACAGTAGCATACGTTTGGGAAAATTCCAAGACATTGAGACTCAGTGACAGGTACATAAATACACTTATACACTCAATTGTCAAAACATGAAAATATTAATTTAAAGTAACATGAAGGAGAGTATGTAGGATGAAGAAAAAGAGACGACCATAGAAGTCCCCCACCCTCCGTCACGGAGCACCACGCAGTCCCTGTTCTTTTGCATCACCATTTGCATCTGCACCTCTGCCTTTGCCTCTTTATATATTTCTAGCTTAATATATGTGTCTCTGTATGTGCCTCGTTGCGTCTCGTCGCCTGGGAGAAGAAACAAGGTACTATCTCGACCTTGTGCTGAAAAAGGTACTATCTCGTTTTGGGAGTTGAAAGGTGCTATCTTGATGTCACAGAAAAACGGTCGTATCTCAGATCAGAAAACAAATAATCGACTGATTTTTTTCACACTGAAAGGTATCAATGATATTTAATTCTTCTCGCGAATCCAAAATCATTTAATTTGTTTCAAAGCCAAGATACAACCATTTCTTTATGTCATCGAGATAGTACCTTTTTCAGCACAAAGTTGAGAGAGTACCTTGTATCTCCCAAGAGACAATCTGTGCTTTTCTCATTAGCTCACTTTAATTTTGTCTTTACGTCTATGAGTTTCTGTAGAACAATTTTTTGAATGTATGAAATCTCTTCATTAAAGTATTGATCCCCCATAAAATGTAAGTAGGGAAACAATGCCAATGCCTATAAGTCTCGTTCTGCATTCCGTATTTCTTTTTTCTCCAACCAAAAATGTGTCTCTTTTTTTATGTTTTGAAATAAATGATTCTGATTTTTAAGAATGTCGTTGTTTATCACTGTGATTTCCTATCTTTGTGTATAACACTTTAAGTGTATCTGTCTATGTTTCCTACATATAATTCTGCTTCTATGTCTTCTATAGTCTTCATTTGTGTTACTTTACTTATTTATTATTTTTCTGTATATCTGGATCTGTTTTTATGATGTTTTTTTGTATTCAAATTTACACGCTTTACTGTTTACATGCTTTTTTTCTCTGCAGTTTTGCCTCTGTGTGCTTTACTCCGCACTATGATTCCTCATTCGTAAATCACGTCTATATCATAAAACCTTTGTTTCAAATACTTTGTCTTTCGCAATTCATAATGCTTATTTTCTTCCCTTGCCATATCTCTGCCTTTGCATATATTTTATTCCACAGCTAATCACCTCAGTATTGTTGAATCGACGTTGAGAAGATCTTGTCTTTAATATTGATTGCATGTCAGAATATTCTGTCGTCTGCATCCATTTCTGTTTTCATATTAGTCTCTACCTTAGAATCTATTTTTCTACGTGTACGATTCTGTTCGTCTCTTTATCATAGTACGGCTTTAACTCTTCAGGTTTGTCTTTACTTTTATGTCCATATAAATAATTTTATGTCATAGTTTATATTTTATTATGCATCGTTTTGTTCTTTAATGGTTTTTTATAAGTATCTATTTTTTGCAGCCCCTGCTTTCGGGAAATTCATGTAATTGCGTCTTTGTATTTTTTGCTTTTCCTTGTCTTTACGTTTATGATTTTGTTTTTCAGAGACTATAACTATCAGTAATTACGTCTTGCAATCTTCGTTTTTTTCATTTGTATTGTTTCATCTCTTAATCTTTAATTGCACCAACCTTGAAGTTTTCGTTATTATATTTGATTGTCGTTGGGATTTCTTTCTACTATTATTTCTTGTTTTTTGTATTCATTGTTGTACCTGTCTTTCACTTTCTTTCTGTCTCCTAGCATCTTGTAAATTTATGTGTTTGTATTTCAAATGAGTATCCATAACCATGCGTTTGCTTCTATATTTTTATTTTTTCAATTTATGATGATTCTATTTATCTTAGTTTTCATGAGAAATACCATGTCTTTTTTTTCTGTCTTCTCACTTTTTTATTATTTTCCTGTGTCTTTATTATACTTTGATTTTAAGTAAACATACTTTCCTTGCATACATCTCTACATTTCTTTCTCTAGATGTCTATCTCCGTACCATGACCTCTGAGTCTCAATTCATCTATTCATTTTTACCTCTGTATCCATGTAAATTCGTGTAATATTCTCTGTGTTAGTATTAGTTTATCAAACTATATATTTCTGTAGATGGTTGTACTGTACACTATCTTAAATCTTTCTCATCTTGGATTCTGTTAGTACATTTAACTCTATGAATATTTCTTATTTTACAACTTGCCTTTTTGTTTTTAACTATTGATTTTTACGACTCTATCTTCCCCTCCTTTTCTCTTCGAAAGTTTCCTAACTTTGCGTTTTTGTATCTTTATTTTTTGTGTATCTTTTTCTTTGTATAATATATGGCCTTATATTTCGGAATCTTTACGTATTGTCACTGATACTTGAGTTTGGAAAATTTTATTTGTTTGCTGTAGTTTTAAAATAAGTATTAAAAAAGTTATCTTAGAAGTTGAAAAAAATTTGTTTTCCTCACTTTTTGTTAGCAATAATCTGTATTTTTGGAATTTGCCATGCACATATTGCCCATTTAATTAAAATGTGTCATTAAATGGATAATCGGATTTGAAGAAACTTCGGGAGAGACTATTAGGTTGCAAAGGGTCGAAAGAAAGTCTATGCAGGGGTACAGGGGACTGGAAATTCAGTTAGTTGAATCGTCAAAACCTTACAACTATATTATATATATATATATATATATATATTACCCAGGCATATGGAGATGTGAGGAGTGAGTAGGACTTTAAAACCGCTGAAAAATGTCAGATTGCAAAAAAACTCGCAAGATTCTCTATAGAGGAGCTACAGAGAGGTATCGGAAAGCGTGGGAGGGAAATAAAAAGGCCATTGCATATTTCTACATAAAATAACAACTACATAATAATATATGAAGATATATATTTACAGCTCAACGAAGTAAAAGATCAGCTCGAGCACGTGAACCGTATTCTTGTCGGAAAAGAAGAGGAATTGGTCCAGATTTTTCAATCAAAAAACGATGTCCCGCAAAAGTTAACGGATAGAATATTAGTCTTGGAAGAAGATAAGCAACTGCTGCAAACCAAACTAAGCATTGAAGGGGAATCACGAGCATACTTACTTCAAATAATCGATAAATTGATCGCAGAGAAGAATGATGAAATCAATTGTCTGCAGAACCAGCTTGATACATATGACAAACAGCTCGAGCACATCAGTATTAATGAATGTCAGCAATACAATACGATGAATCATAATGAGCAGTCAAAAACGAGTGCACGCACCCTACCGATTAGCATTCTATCAATTATATCGAAATGTAAGAATGGATCATCTGCTCCGATGTATCAAGCTCGTAATTTCACTCAATCCCAAAATGTATCAAACCTGATGTCGCCAAACACTGCTTTGATGAATCCTAAGCCAGATATTGTGGAAAATTTACAACCGATAGCAGACACACCCAGTTTGACTACCGATACAAAGGCACCGAAATTGGATTTGGGTTCTGGCAGTCACATCACGGTAATTAATTTGAACCTTAAAATTCCATGAGCGATAAATTAATTAATTTTGGAATTCCTAGTATGTTTTCGAGAAAACTTTATTTTTAACCGATACAAATATTCTTTGATCAAAAAAAAAAATTTCGATTAGTACAGTACAATATATAACATTTAACGATTTACTTTTGTTGTAGATGGATACTCCTCACGTGCCAATATTGGAATCTACAACCACGTCAAATGATTTAAAACAAAAGACAGAAACTAAAGCTTATGCTCTCAGTAAAATAAAATCCAAGCAGATGAAGATTAAAAGTAACGTCCAACAATCGCAAGAAAATACTGCATTACTAAAACATGGTAGGCTGCAGTTCTACAAGGCTGAATACAAGAAGGTTAAAGACAACGAGGCCAAAATACAGAAAAAACTTCATGAAATTGAAAATGTGTTAAAAACTACTGCTGATGAGATTGAGTATTATAAGGAAAAATCCAGGATCAGTGAAAAGATTTACAACGAGGAGAAGATCCTCCGCAAGGACAGTGAATATGCTTTACATAATAAGCTTGAATTGATAACTAATCTTCGTGAAATTATCTCTGGTAAAGAACTTACCATTCAAATGTTGCAAGCACGTATCACGGAGATTGAACATGAAAACAAAGAAAAAGAGGACAACTGCAGGAAATTCGAAGCTTGCCAGCAGAAAATCGCGGAGGATCAGAGTAAAACCTGGAGACTCAGCAGTGATCTTAATTACCTCGACCAAATGACTGCAGGCTAGAGGAGCTAGTCCAAGGGATATAAGTTATTGTGTGATCTCTACATATTTGTGTAACACAAAGCGAGTCACAAAGCTTTGTGCTCTTGTATCTCCACACTCGTACTACTACAGTATAGTTTGTCTCCTGTATGTCAGTGGTCGATCAAGATTTATTATAAAACCTTTTTTTATTGGATGAATATTTATCCCATAAATTCGATAAACAAAGGTGTTTTATGTCATTTGTTTTTAATCGCTTTTAAGCAACATTTTTTTAAAGTTATAATAATCAAAAATTTCTAGATTCATTGACTCATTTTGAATTTGAAGTCTCTGTAAAATTATCGCAAACTTCTTAGTTCTGGAGACAAAATGCATTAAACGTTCAAACAGGCAACGAAGATACGATTCAAATAGAACTTCTAAGAATTTTTTTGAATGGTTTCATAATGTTCGAATGAATATTTACAGTTTTCGGGAAAAATACTTTCGGTACATTGCCACCTGAACTGTTTTTTTCTTTTTTCATTAATTTTTTTAATAGAAAAATAATGTGTAATGTACTAGTAAGATTTAATTAAATTATTGGAATACTTTAGTAAGTTTATTAGTATAGTTACTTTTATAGTATCCGTAGATTCATTCTGCGAAAAGGTGCTATACATTGTTTTTTTTTGTGACAAAGTATCTTATAACTTTTAATTATTGTGGTAACTTAATTGATTATCTTTAAATTTTATATTTGGTTCATGTTGTGATTTATCTTATAATTAATGTTATATCATGCTGAATACATATTCTGTAACCGAACAAAATATAGATTTTGAAAAATTAATGTTTTTTCTTTTTTCCTTTCTTGGAGTATTATTTAAACCTTAAAATATTATTCCTATTCTAGTGACTCAATACATGATGCAATTTCAAGTATCTGATGTAATCCCTAATAAGGACCTGATTTCCTAATTTAATATACATTAAAATTGTATTTAGGCTCTGAAGCAAGATAACTGAAAGCTTGCTTTAATATTCCTTTATGGTCCCAATATTATATGGTCGGACTTGGCAACGCATGACATCAACCAGAATCATCGTCTCACGATATACATACATATATATGGTAGAAGACTTTTAAATTATACCTAGAAGCGATGGACTAAAGTCTTATCTCTTTTCTGTGAAGGAACGAAATTAAGATTTTCTTACCTAGGGCCCAAAGTGCAGCAGAGCCTTTTCGCCCTCTGGCCACACTTTGGGCCCTTGAAAGTACTTTTCGCCCACGGGCAGAAAAATTTTTTCGGCCCTCCAGGCGAAAAATTTTTTTCTGCCCTAGGGCGCAAAGTACTTTTGCGGGCCCAAAGTGTGCCCACGGGCGCAAAATTGCACTTTGCGCCCTCGGC